>PVKE010008060.1:0-32256 GCA_004027555.1 Craseonycteris thonglongyai
GATCTACAGGAAAATCAGAAACATAGACCACTATGTCAATATGGAGGAAGGAATCAATATGTTCTTCACTAAACGAGAGCTCAGACAAAAGAGAAAATTTTTTTTTTATAAAGATTTATTTTTATTGATTTTTGACAGAGAGAAACAGAGACAGAGAGAGACAGAGAGAAGGGGGAGGGCCCAGAGCAGTCTCCATAGTTGACATTAGTTTTCCATATAGTTTCACTCCACAGGTGGGTGCAGGGCTGCGCAGTGCTGCGCAGGGCAGGAACTGGGCCGGGAGCCTCCCGCATAGGTCCCGGCAAGAACTAAACTGGGGGCACACCCCAGTTCAGCATGTGGGTTCGCATGGGCTGTGGCCGGGATTCGATCCTTGGTCCTCGGGGCTTCAAAGTGAGTGCTGAACCATCCCAGCTTTCCCCAAGAGAGAAAATTTTAAGGGCAGAGGATGAAAAAAAATAAAATAAAATGGTAAAAGGCCATCTTTCCCTTACCATCTCAGCAAAGAAATCCAGAGCTATAGCTCATTATTGTAAGAACTCAGTAATATATCCTTGCTGTATTTTCTAACTTCCCCATATATATATATATATATATATTTTTTTTTTTTCTTATCTGTACACACAATGATCAGCAATAAACTGTGATTGTTAAGGATTTTATGTTCCTATCTTCAGGGATAATGAAAGGGTTTGTAGGGAGAGACTTTCTTATTTCATAGCCAATCTTGGTAAACACTAAATCACAAAGATCTAAATATAATAAAGAAGGACGTGAAGAAGGCGAAAAGCATGCTAAATCCCTAGAATTAGCTTCTGAAAAAAGAATGGAGACTGTGAAACTTCAGACTGGACTCGAAAAGTGGTCAGGAAGTTTAAGAGCAAAACAGCTAGGCAACTATTTCCAGATTGCCTCAGTTACCTAAATTTGATCTCTTCAAGGTCTTCCCTAATCCTATCAGTTATCACTGTTAAGCATCCTTCCTAACCTCAGAATTCATTACAGGTTGTCCCCTTTATCACAATATCCAGCAGTCTTGCACACGATAGATATTTAGTAAGTGCTGGTTCAATCAGATACTCTATGAAATTTTCTTTACTTTTTGACCTACAATCCTATTTTTATTATTATATTACTTGTACATACAGTGATCCCTCGTTTTTCGCGGTTAATGGGGACCAGAACCTTCCGCGAAAGCTGAAAAACCGCGAAGTAGGATTTGCCCCTAGGAATTTTCGTGTATGCGGGTACAAGAATGTTTTAAATATGTAAACAGTATTCAGACTTGACTCATTTAAGACAAAAATGACAACAGTATACGTATTTACTTAAACGTGTCAGTGCTAATGAATAAGGTGAATTACAAAACCTTATACAGTCATAAACATGAATCAGCATTGCTTTCTGAGAGAGGCGAAGAGGCTTGTGTTGGTGGCGGAGGAGAGGCTCTCACTTGACTTGCAGAAGCTTTAGGCTCCCTCGGAGACTCTTCTGCTGGAGGCGCTGACGGTAGAGCCGGGGGCTTTACCTTGGAGAGAAACATGCTGATGGGTCGTTGTTGTCTTTGTTTTTTCTTTTCCTTCAAAATTCCCCTGTACAAGGACAGAACCCCGTCAACGCGATGGCTGAACTCGACAGCTCGAACCCTATTGTCGTCAGTGTCTTGTGCAAATTGTTGCATCGCTCTTGCCATGTTGCACAATTGTTGCAGATTCTCCAGGGTAAGGCCACGCTTTTCAGTTTCTTCTTTGTCTTCCTCTTCGTTTTCAGTGGGGGAGGGGTAGCCTCCCTCACTGATGAGGTTAGGAAACTTTTCCTCCACATAACGACAAGCAGCATCGTTGTCAGCAGAGGAAGCCTCACCATACAGAAGCACGTTTCTGAGGCCGTATCTTTTTTGAAATTTTTCGAACCAGCCTCTGCTGGCTGAAAAGCCTCGTCCTCGAGGAGGCGAATCACTCCTGGCAGCGCTAGGACTGGCTTGAGGTTCGTCAGCACCTTCTTCAGCCTCTTCATTGTCGTCATCGGGCAAGATTTGGTCGTAGAGAGCTTTGGCCTTTGTCCCGATCATATTAGTGTCCAAACTCACTTTTTCCTGCAATCAGCAATCCACAATGCCAGTGCAGCTTTCATTTTCACAATTCTGTTATTACGCAGAGTTACCACACGTTTCGCTTCTTTATTGAAGGTGATGGAAGCAGTTTTGCGGATGTTTGCTTCCTCTTTCTTGATGTACCGCACTGTAGATTCCTTCACCCCGTCATGGCGTGCCACAGATGCATCACTTCTGCCCTCTTTGATCATATCTAAAAGTTTCACTTTTTCGCTGATGGTCATCATCTTCCTCTTGGAGGAAGCTTTCGCAGGGGCACAGCGCTTAGGCGGCATGATAAGGGCTTAATTAATAAAAAAAGCGATCGCTTAAACAAAACAAGTGATCGCCAACACAACACTAAAATACAGTATGCGAGACAGTCCACATCATGGACAAGACTGGCGAGATACAATGAGAAGATGCTAGGTGAGGCTGCGATGATGCGCGGACAATCAGCTCACAGGGATAAAGCCACTCGTACTCTCATGGGTCGATGTCGCACCGGAAACCAATCACGCGCCTTGATGAGAGCCCGTGGGAGGGACTCTGAGTCAGCTCATCTCTTTGTTTGACATGCAGGGATCCTTCTCTCGCGCATCCACATGAAACAACGCTCCTTTCCGCCATGTGGCTGCCGACATGGTTGTATTTTTTCATTTTTATTTTTTGATGAATGTTTTGGGAAACCCCGCGAAGCACTGAAGCCGCAAACCATGAAGCGCGAAGTGGCGAGGGAACACTGTATTACTGTTTAATCAATCCAAGAAATTTTCTAAAAGCAAAATACCTAAAACTATACCTACTTTTATCTTCTGTATATATTTCTAGGGGAAGCCGAGATGGCTCAGGGGGTTAAGCACTCACTTGCAGTCCCGGGGCAAAAGACCAAATTTCCCATGAGGACCCATATGCTGAACTGGGGTGTGCCTCCCATGTGGGAGGCCTCCAGTTCAGTTCTTGCCCCTGGGCTCGAGCCCTGACTTGATGGGGAGTGCCTCCCATGCTGGAGGCCACCAGCCTGGTTCCTACCCTGCGCAGTCCCAACCCACCTGTGTGGTATAAAACCATGTTGAATAACTGATGACATACAACTATGGAGACTGCTCTGGGCCCTCCCCCTTCTCTGTCTCTATCTCTCTCTGTCTCTGTCAAAAACAATAAAATAAATCTGTATGTATTTCTAGTTATTTTATCATTCATTTTGAATTATTAGGACTGATACCAATCCATATGGTATCTAGGCAGTTTGGTTAGAGGGTAGAAAAGTTTTTAAAAGTTACATAAAAATTTCTTGCATGATAAGGAATATAGTAAAATCAAAGCTAAATAACTGAGTATAAGTCTTTATCAAATATGTCAGAAAATGATGATTTATTCAATTTGTAACAAGTTCTTACAAAGTAATAAGAAAAAGATCAACAAACCAAAATGGGCAAAGGACATGAACAGCCAATTCAAAGAAATGGAAAAATGTCTTTTAAATATGTCAAGAGATGATCAACATCATTCACACTAAGAGAAATAAATGCAAGCTAAACATTTTTACTTATCATACTGGCAAAGATCAAAAAGTATGAAAAGTGTTAGTGAAGCACTCAGACTCTGTTGGTGAGTAAATTAGAATAATCTCTATACAGAGTATAATTTGACAACATACAGCAAGGCTTTAAATGTCTATACCCTTCAAGTTCATACAAAAGCACAGTGTATACGGAACATTATAATAGCTAAAGATTGGAAACAACCATCAATAGATGGCCATCAATTTGGAACTCATTTTATATGGAAAAGCCACACAACGCAGTCCTAATTAGAAGAATGAAGCCGTTCTCTGAACAGTGGGATAAAACAATATCCAAGATATATCTTTATACTGCAGAATAAGGTGTATGGCGTATTCTGCATAGAGAATTATAACAAAATGTTATAAGGCATGTAATAGATGCCTATACATGCACAGATTACTTCTAGAAGGATATACAAGAAAAGACTGGTTAAGAGAAAGGCTATAAGAGGCTGACTTTTTGCATACCATTTGAATTTTTAACCATGCATATATGTGTACATTTACCTATTATTTAAATGCATTATTTCAAAATTCATAAACCAAAAATTTAAATAAAATCCAAATGGCAAAAACTTTATTTTCATTCAAATTGCAGAATTCTGAACTCACTTCTAAGAATTACCCTAAAGAAGCACTTTCACATAAGGCCTTCTCTCCCAAAATATACAAAAACCTAGTCAAGAGGAAAGTGACTGAATAAATCATTAAAGAATCCTGCTAAAGAACAGAACTGAGGGGAAGCTGGGATGGCTCAGTGGGTTAAGCGCTCACTTTGCAGCCCCCAGGGACCGGATCGAATCCTGGCCCCGGCCCGTGTGGACCCATATGCTGAACTGGGGAGTGCCCCCACTTCAGTTCTCACCGGGATGAGACCCCGGCCCAGTTCCTGCCCTGTGCAGCCCCACGCCCACCTGTGGAATGAAACTATGTGGAAAAACCAATGATGTGCAACAATGGAGACTGTTCTGGGCCCTCCCCCTTCTCTCTGTCTCTGTATCTCTCTCTCTCTCTGTCAAAAACAATAAAAATAAATCTTAAAAAAAAAAAAAATTTTTTTTAAAGAATCGAATCGATTATAGGGTCTGTCAGGGGAAAATATAAGGTAGTAGAAAAAAACAAGTATTAATAGAATATGTAACAGACAGCAATTATCACTGAAGGGACTGGCAGGGTGTGAGCAGTACAGTATAATGTAGTTAAGAAAGAAGTAAGGGGCTATCAAGTTTTACTTCTGAGTATTCAAATCTTTTGAAATGGAAGCTATTCATGTATTGCCTTCAATACTTTTTAAATTTTATATCACAAACGTCAAAGAAAGAAAATTTAATGGAGGGACAGAAACCTAGTAAGAATAGAGGTTATAGCTCATTTACTAATTTTCATTATATTTCAATATTCAAAATATCAAAGAAATACTCAGTGCTTAATTTAACTAAAAGATGCTTTATTTGAAGTAAAATGTTAGCATTTATAAAACCATTTAAAACCATTTAAAACCATTCAAAACCATTCAAAACCATTCAAAAGTCAAATGTACTTCTTAGGGTTTTGGCTCAATTGCCAAAAATATTTTTAAAGTTATGACTTAAAACACTCCCTTCAGTTTTGTCCCACTTTACTGCAGTGCAGTACTGCAACTTTTTTAATTTTGGTGAACTTCTCATTGTAGATGTAGTAAAGATATGATAGTCCCTACACTGCATTAAAAACAAAAAAGATTTTAGAAAAGAACAAGATTAGTGTATTTTGCCAGCTTTGTGATGATTCTTCTTCTATTAAAGAATAATTACAGTTCATTCAGTCTTAATCAATCCAAAGATTTTATTACTCAGCAATTAAGTGAATGCCTTACAAGTTTATTAAAGAACATCAGGGATTGTAATAAGATTCCCTAGTAAAGTAAAAGCATTCTCTTTCCCCACTCATTAGCTAAATCACCTTGAGAAAGTTACTTAACCTGTTATTTAAGGCTGCTTCCTCCTCTGGAAAGAGGGGTTAGTGTGAGCATTGCATGAGATAAACGCATATAGAGACCTAGCAAAATGTCTGATATACAAAAAATACTCATTTCATAATAACTTATTTTCTTCTCCTGTTCCCTCAAAGGCTCCTGGATAAACACAAAGTGATCATGTACTTTAGCAGAACAGTTTGAAACACGCACATTAATACTGCGATAGACTTCCATTAATACTTCCCTTGTACAGAATCCCATCCCATTCATCCCTAAGATTCCTGCAAGACTACTCAATCATCTTAAATATGACTTGGTTTTCACTGGCTTCCTAAACTCCTCACATCATATATTGTGGAAATTCCAGCAACCAATGCAGTCAGAACCGATTTTTGTTTTATCAAATTTGGCTAAATCAGAGAATCAATAAAAATAATACAGATAGTAAACAATAAAATAAAACATAAATACTCATTCTTCTATCTTTTAATGTACAAGTAAGACTAATGCCTCTTCTTTGAGGAAGGGTCGATTTCTTTAGAGTTTTACATTATCTTTTTTTGTATAAACTATACTCATAATGCATCATCTGTGACTGCTGGTTTGGGTTTCTTTAAAACATGGTGGTAGAGCTTAAAATCATTTGTAATAAACCATGAACACAGAATCCTAGATTTTTTTATAATCTTCACTTAGTTCAAGGTACTTTTTAGTGAATGTATCCACGTCTTTACATAGCATTATCAACTTCACTTTCGTAGTTATTTCCCCAATTTATGTAAGATTTAAATAAATTACAATAACAAATAGAGTTGGCATAACTGCCAACTGCCTCTTGGTAAAGTTTATCAGACAACCTGATGGGAGAAGCAGGCACAGAGGGAAAATGGAGAATAATCTCATTATATGGGGTACTGAAGGCTGTGCTTATAGCAGGAATGAGAACACTGTAATGAGTCAGTTAACAGAAGCTGGTTAAGAGAACTTCTGTAGCCTTCTCTCCTAGCTTTCATACTATTTGGTAATATGTATCCTCATCTAGCTAGTTAATTTTATTTTCCAATTCTATTCAACAAGTACCCTCCTTTCAGTTACATACGCTCTATCATGCCTTTTTTTTAACCAAGTTAGTACCTTCTTCCTCTCTGCCTGTGGAAATGTTACCATCCTTCAATCCCTGAACAAAGATTTCCTATCACCAGCCCAGGTTTCATTATGTCTTTTTCCTATGAGCTTATATAGATTTACAATCTACATCACACAATTTATCCCTTCATTATATCATAATCCTTCATTATCCCTTTTCCTGCATCAATCTTTCCCTTGCTGCTGGATTATTCATATTAGCACACCAATGTACTCTATATCCTAACTTAATTTTCTTAAGTACTAAAAGCTACATTTCCCCCCAAATACACTATTTTTCCTATCCCCTTCAAAGCCCCATTTCTTAAAACAGTTGCCTATTCACACCACTCCTACTTCACCATCCCTGTACTTTAACCCTCTTTAAGGCACTAGAGTATGGGCTTCCACTCTTATCACTCCTCTAAGTCAGGACCATAACCATCTCCATGCTGTCCAATCTATGGTTCATCCTCTTACTTGACCTCGTGGTTCCATTTAACAATTGAGAGCTTCCTTTCTAGAAACTTCCTCTCTTGCCTTGTGAACTATTACTTCCCTGATTTATCACCTATTCACTGGCTGACAATCTGTTTCCTTCCCCTAGTCCTCCACATCTAATAAAATTAATGTCAAGTTTATCAAGGATCTATCCCTTTTTCTCTCTTCCCCTAACTCAGAGGTTTGCAAAAGGTAGAGAACCAACTTCTAAGGAAACTTTAAAAATTCCCAGGGGTGTTTTGGGGACAAGTAGTAGTAGTATTTAGGTGAAGTAAGTAGATGAAGGTCAGAGATGCTAGTGTCCTGTAATGCAAGAGACAGTCCCCAACAATGAAAACTTGTCTCATGCCATAACTTTCAAGTGTCCCACCTAATAGTCACGTGGGTGAAAAAACCCTACCTAGAGCCTAAGTTTTACAGATAAAAGTATTGTGATAGGGATTTAATATACGACCATCATGTACATTAAGGGACAACTCTCCTTTTTCCTAAGAGTTGACAATTTTGCAAAATCAGATCGCCAATGGCAATGCAGGCCTATCTGGGATACCAAAACTATACAACTCTCTCACTGTGTGAGAAGCAGAATCATAGCATGTGATTTTACAGAGGCACTCCCTTACTCTGCATTGCTGCTTTATTTTCTCCACATGGGGCATTTCTTACCATTTAGCACACTAAATCTTTTTCTTTAAGATTTATTTTATTGTTTGAGAAGGTGAGAGAGAAAGAGAGAGAAGGGGGAGGACCTAGAACAGTCTCCATAGCTGTACATCATTAGTTGTGACATAGTTTCATTTCACTCTGGTGGATGTGGTGCCACAAAGGGCAAGAACCATACTGGGGGCCTCCTGCATGGGAGGTGAGAACCTTTACCACCATCCCAGAGGTGATGAATTATGTCTCAATTCAGCACATGGGTTTTCACAGGGCAGGGCTGGGATTCAATCCCTGGACCTCACGGCTGCAAGGCAAGCACTCAACCTGTTGAACTATTCTGGCATCCCCTAGCACACTTAATCTTATACTTAATTATCTTCTTTATGAACTCCCTACTCCCACAAAAGCATAAGTTCCACAACTAAAAATATTGTTTTATTCACTGCTATTATTATATCCCCATCACACTGTACTGTATCCAGTACAATACCTGATATATACAAAAGCTCAATAAATATTCACGGACTCAATCTGATTACTGCATGTCTTCTACTATGGTTGTAAGCAAACACTTCCATACTGAAAAACACTAAAAAACTTTTATTTGTCATTTTACAGTAAGAACACTGTTTGTTTTTATTGTGAGCACAGATAAGTTTATACTAATTACCTAAATTACTATCATTCAAGATAGTAAAGGATAGTTTTCAAATTATCTGCTATATAAAGGGGATACTGGGACTCACAAGGTTGAGAAGCACTGGCCTGGGTGAGCTCATTTTTAACTCATACCTCTTCTGAACATCATTTTCACAAATCCAACTTTCTCCCTGACAACTCCAATTGAAGGTCCAAAGACCCCACAAATCTAACCTGCCCAAATGGAAAGTGATTCTCCACACACTCAATTTTAATCAACCCCATGTAGTCTCAGAAAATCACCCTAATGAATCTAGAAAGCTGAGTTACCTTTCAGTCTTCCTATCCCTAGTCTCCTATCCCAATCTACCAACAAATCCCCTAGAGTAGGGTTGTCCAATCTTTTGGCTTCCCTGGGCCACACTGGAAGAACTGTCTTGGACCACACATAAAATACACTAACAATGGCTAATGAGATGAAGAAAAAAACAATTCTCATAATGTTTTAAGAGAGTCTATGAATTTGTGTTGGGCTGCATTCAAGCCATCCTGGGCGGCATGCAGCCCGCAAGCTGCAGGGTGGAGAAGCTTCTCTAGAGTCTATCTTCAAAGCATGTATGGAATCCATCCAATTCTCTTCATTATCAAAACAATCACCATGGCTCACCACCTCCTTTGCGAACTACTACAGTCTCCCAACTAGTTGCATGCTTCAGCTCTTTTCCCTCTTCAGTCCATTCTCCAGACAGCAACAAAAGTACTCATCTTAACTGCTTCCCATTGAATACAGAATAAAATCCAATCTCCCAATAGTGGCCTCTAAAATCCTGCAATACTAGCTCCTTGACTAACTTTCCAACTATATCTTACACACTCTTCTCTTCACTTACAACAAGCCAGCCACAAAAATCCTCCTTCACTTCCTAAAACAAAGCAAATCTCAGGATCTTCCCTCTGCTGAAACTCTTCTCTCCAGCCTCTCTGGCTACAAACTCCCTGCACACACACATACATACACCCCACTGAGCAGCTACCTCCACTCATCCAGCAGATCTTTACCTAATGGATACTTTGTCAGAGGCCTCCCTCATTATTCAACCTGAAGTTCCCTATTATTCTCTTCCCATTGTTTTCTTTCATGGCATTCATCACAATTGTAACTATTGATTTAATCATTCCTTTACTTTTTAATGTCTGTCTCTTCCATCAAAATATAAAGTCCATAAAAACAGAAACCAAGTCTACTGTGTTCAACATCATATATGCATCAGCTAGACCAGTTACCAGCATAGGGCCTGGCAAATAGGAGATACTCGGTAATTATTTGTCCCTCAGCAGTTGTTACCATGGCCTGACAATTTTACCTAATAAGTGTCCTTCAGATCCCTCTTCTTTACCATTCCTATTGCCACTCTAAACATGCATATATTGTCTGGATAGTTTAACACCTTCTTAACTGATCTCCCTGCCTGTCATCTGTACAGTTCATCAAGAACATTATCATTCAAGTGATTCTAGAAAGAAACAACCTAATACAAATATGATCTTGTTTAATTTCTCCTAAAAAGCTCCCCTGGCTAACCTCCTGCTTATAAAATAAAGGATCATTTCTTTAGTATAGAAAATAAGGTTTGGCTCCAGCCTACATTCTCCAGCCTTATCATCCATGACTTTCACTACCTACATATCCCCTTTCACTCCAGACACATCCCAAACTTCATAAACGTACCATACATTTCATTATGTACCTTTAATGTTCCCTCTGCCTGGTAAAATCCTGGGTGTCCTTCAAGACCCAGCTCAAATGTCACTGGCTTAGGAAGCCTCCCTAAACCTCCAGAGACAGAATTAAATTTCCACATTCTACAACACTTATCATCTTGCCTTCGAGAGGCAGTATTAGCACTGTGATTAAGATAAGCAACAAAGTAGGGATGCCGGGATAGCTCAGCGTTTGAGTGCTTGCCTCACAAATGTGAGGTCCAGGGTTCGAGTCCAGGCCCTGGCCCATACAAACCTCATATGCTGAACTGTGGCACAAGTGCTTCACACACAGATAGCTCAGCAGTGAAGGTGCTCACCTCCCATGTGGGAGATCCCTGGTTTGGTTCCTACACCGTGTGGCCCCACATCCACCTGTGTGGAATGAAACCACTTCACAACTAATGATGTACAACTACGGAGACACTACTCTGGGCCCTCTCCCCTTTCTTTCTTTCTTTCTCTCTCTCTCTCTCACACACACACACATTCTCTTAAACAATAAAATAAATCTTAAAAAACAAAAAAAGATAAGAAACAAGGCTATGGAGATTTACAATGTTTACCAATCTCAACCAAATTATTTATTGTTCCTAAGCCTCAGTTACCTCAACTGCAATATGGGTAACAATACAATAGCAGGACTGGTTTGAGGACTAAGAATTAAAAGTACTTAGCTCAGACCTGGCAATAATAAGACTCAATACATGTTATCAACCTAAATTGTGTGGGTCAGTCTCCGAACTACATGAAAGCAAAGACTATATTTTGGTAATCTGAATATCCGTATTACTTAACATCTGGCTCAAGAACACATTCAGAAACTTAACTTTCTCAAATGAAAATGAAGTTGTGATTAAGAATAACCATGGCAATGTTTGGAGGCAAAACTGCCATTATTAGGTTAGAGAATTTTCGTGGGTCAAGGATATTTTGTATTGAGATAAAATCAGGCTGTAAATTATTCATGTATCTGTCAATTCTATAACAGCCCAAATGATTACTATTCTAATGCTCTGGCTCATGTCAATTTTTATTACAATTTTTATTTGACTTCTTTCATACTCTAGGGTTATTACTTGCAGGGCCCTAGGCCTGTGCTAATTTGCATGAGTTTTAAACTAATCATTAGATTTAAAAAGCAATTTTGCAATTTTAAACCATGGCACTTAATTGGCTTCTTACCCCAAGGCATTAAATTACCCTGAAATAGCTCATCAGACTACCTGTCCATGCAAGAGCACAAACTGTTACAGTTGTTTTCAAACTTACACTGATGGTTCAGAACATACTATGCTAAAGAATGGATCTCCTAGCTTTGTAGGTCTCCAAGTACCCTCAACGGACTGTATCTACATTTTTAAACATCACCTCCATCTCTCCATAGCATGAAGAGCCACCCCTCCCCAAAAGAAGGGTGTAGGTACGTGTGCCTCTGTTTACGCGTGTGTGTTTGCGTGTGTGTTTCAGTGGCTGCGCGGCCACGCCTTGGGTCTCCTGACTGGCAGGTGGTCTGTTAGGAGTCCTGACATCAGGGTCACCCCAATAAGTAGAGTGGTAACGGCCTCCCGGCGAGGCGCAGTGTGCCGCGGACGCCTGCAAGCCGTGCACCCGTCACATGGGCTGCAGTCTCGGCAGTCAGCCCTGGAGGGAGGGCTGGACAAACAAGGCATTCCGGACTATCGGAATGGGAATAGGCTGGGGCCGAGACGGGTAGGATTCCGAGGAGCAGGACCTTGCACCAACCTCCACGAAGGCATCAGTCAAATCACTAGCTCGGTCCATCACTGGCAAATGGCGCCCGGCCACGATTTTCACCTTCAGCTTCCCAGGCATCGTCTTGCCTTTGGCCTCTCCTTGGGCTCCTGCAAAAACAAACAAACGAGTCTGCGCCCAGCGCCAATTCGGGCGGGGGAGGAGCGGGAGCGTGCGGGACCGGCGCGCGCGCGCCGGGTAACTGACAGCGGAGGGCGCGCCACGCCGCCGTGGGCACTCACACTAGGAGGAGAAAGGGGGCCGTCCCGTGGGGGAACTGAGGCCTCATTCCGGAGAGGCGGCTGGAGTGGCCCCGTTGGGTTCCTCTGTCCCGGTCCTACAGTGCTGGCTAGAGAGGCAAAAGCCGGTCAACATCTCACCGAACCTCTGCAACTGCTACAAGTGTTTTCCCTCCCCCCCCCAAAAATGGCGGCTCTCGGGGTATGGAGGAAGCATCGATCATTCGGTGCTCGGCCCACCTCGCAGGGGAGAAATTAAATTCGCGGAGAAAAGATAAAGGGGGCGGGACTAGCTGGAGGGCAGGGAAGTGGGGCGAGCCCTGCATCATCCACCGAGTGGGGGCTGTGGGTTAGTGTGGTGCGGCTTCCCTAAAGGAAAGCGGGCATCCAGGTGCGAAACGCTGGTGCTGCTCAGTGACTTCGCCAGCCGCTGCCTTCCAAGCTGCAGGCACTGGGTTTATGAAGGGCTGTGACAAGTAGCAGCAGTAAGAGAATGCTAGAGGAGCGATTTCAGTTTTCCTTAAACACTTACTGGTTGGAAAATTCAATTTAGCTGGTTTCTACCTGGAAGGGGTGAAAATTTTGTTTTACATGAAATAAGAAATTTGGGGGAAACCTCAAATAGTCAAATAAGTGTTCTATACTGCAATAACATTTTTTTTGTATTCTGTCACATACACATGTGCTGTGTAACTGGGTTTCAGATGTTACTGTAGGTCTTGGGGAGAAAAAAAACTGAAATCCAAAGGCAGTGCTTGAAGGAGTTTGCCCTGTCCTCATAGATAATCTCAGTGCGCTTATTAAAAGTCTACAAATGATGTGGGCAAAGCTCCGTATCACTGCTTGCAATTAAGCCTCTGCTTCTGCAAATCTTCCTTGCTCCCTGTGACGTCACTCCTCTGCTTCTGCAGATCCTGCACACTCCCTGCACACTCCCTGCACCTGTGGCCTTGCCCTCTCCCGGCGCCTGCACTCTCTTGGCGCCTACATCTGCAAAACCTAGATATGTGACTGTGGGAAAAAAGAACTTATCATAGAAAGTAACCAAGTCTTTCTACAGAAGCCTGATACTCCCTGCAGTCAGGGCTCAGACTTTGGAAAAACACCCCTCTGAGCCCGCTGGCGTAAATAAAGCTCTGTGACTCCTAACTCCCGAGTGTCGCTTGGTTCCTTTGTTGGGTAAACTGTAACACAAGCCTAAAAGATGAGACCTACATTGTATGGATACACACTTATATATTTTGTGTGTATACACATATAGAGGTTGCCAGGATAAAAAAAATGTGTTCATATTTTAAGAAAGGAAAAACTGGGGGACCCTCGGATAACTCAAAAGGTCAAGCAAGTGCTTGCCTTGCAACCAGGGGCTGGGGGGTGGAATGCCCACCCTAGCTGGTGCAAACCCATATGCTGAATTGCCGTGCCTCTGGTAACCAAACACAGGAATGTCAATGGACGTTCTCCCCTCCCATTTGGGAAGCTCCCAGTTTGGTTCCTGCCTGGCTAGGACCCACATCCATCTGTGTGGAGTAAAACCATGGTCACAACTAATGATGTACAACTATGTAGACTGCTCCAGGGCCTCCCCCCTTCTCTCTCTCGCTGTTTATTCCCTCTCTCACCATCTCTGAAACAATAAAATAAATCTTAAAAAAAAGAAAAAACTGTATTAAAATTGTAATACTCAATACGTACCAATAACAAAAGCTGAATACAAGTCACATTTGACTTCTGTAATTATAAGAGGCGCTCAAAGTGGTTACCACTAGTATTTATATAATATATACATAATATCTCTTTAAATGTGGAAACTTTTTTTGGCACAGCATATAAAAAAATCTGCCATAAATGCCTTTATTTTTCATATTGCATGGCTGGATAATTTATAGACAGGCACATATATATATGTGTGTGTGTGTGTGTGTGTGCGTGTGCGTGCGCATAATCTATAGACTCAGACCATCAGGAAAAGATTAGAAACATTGAGGCATACACACAGGACATAACACAAATCACTCTATACCAAATACAAAAACAATATTAATGGTACATTCCACTTCAAACACAAAATCAGAATGAACAATTCCAGTAGAAAGATTATACTATTAGATTCATCAGGAATGGGAACTTTCCAAATGAAGATATGGGAATAATCTTAACTTCAAAAGCACTCAACAGGTTAAGTACTTCAGGCAATGGTAACTCAAAATTGTCTTTTCAAGGCAAAAATTCCTTGTGCAGAGAGAATATCATTCATATAAGTAGTGGAACTCTTCAGAAGGAAAAAAAAATAAGGCTTCCTAAAAATCAAAATTTAAAAGGTAAATTGCTGACTTTTAGGAAACTTTGTCTATTCAAACTATGACAAAAGGATGGAGGTCCCATGCAAATTTCCCTAAGGACCTTCCTGCAGCTATTTGTGGAATCTAACTCTATCCTTAAAATTTCCTTACCATACTTACCTGGCAGGGGAGATACCATGATCATGAAGTGGTTTTCCCAGGGCGAGGCTTATCCATTGCACTCCAGATGTGCTGACCCCTGCGATTTCCCCAAATGTGGGAAACTCGACTGCATAATTTGTGGTAGTGGGGGACTGCGTTCACGCTCTACCCTGAAAGAAAAAAAAAAATTTTCCTTATCAAATTCTCAAGGTCAGCTATATGTCCTTTTCTATATATATAATAGCATTCTTTATTCCCCTAAGATTTTATTGTTTGAAAGGAGAGAGGGAGAGAAGGTGGGAGGGCCCAAAGGAGCCTCCATAGTTGTACATCATTAGTTGTGACATAGTTTCATTCCACACAGTTGGATGTGGGGCCATGAGGTGCAGGAACTAAACTGGGGGCCACCCACGTGGGAGGTGAGAACCTTCACTGCTACGCTCTCTCAGCAGTTAGCAGCACCGCAGTTCAGCATATGGGTTTACACAGGGTGGGGCCGGGACTCGATTTTCGAACCTCACAGTTGCAAGGCAAGCACTCAGCCTGTTGAGCCATTCCAGCATCCCCTCAGCTACACTATCTGATTGCTTAATTCTGGTGTGTTTTGGTGATAGAGTTGAAATAGTCCCTTTACTAAAATCAAAGAATTGCCAGTACTACCAAGTCACTTTTCAAAAATACCAAAATGTATAAAGAAAAATAAATTAGAAAACTGAACTTGAGCAACAATATTAGTGGAAAATAATGCATTGTTTTTGCAAGATTCTAAAAAGTAAAAAAAAAAAAAAATTGCAAATTTAACTATTAGAGGTCAGCAATCTCAGCCTCCTAATTAGTAGCCTGTAAGGTCTACATAACTGTTGCCTTAGGCATTATCAACAAGAGATTATAATTAAGATGCTTCCTGAAGACTTTTTTTTTTTTTTTTTGGTAGAGTTAAGCCTGACTTCAGTTTGTTTTGTAATAATTATGCTAGTTTGTTTTAATTAATGCTGGGAACAATGCTGACTTTTTGTGACAAATCTCTTATGATCTAATTCCTGATTATATTCTTTAGCTTCATACCCCACCACACTTTTTCCATTTTAGATCCTATAATAATAGCAAGAGTTAATGTGTATTGAGTATTTGCTTTGTACCAGCTACTGAATTCATTGCTTTACAGCTTTTAAGCCTCCCTAGAATCCTATGAGATAGGAATTATCAACCTTCATTTTATAGATGAGAAATTTGAGACTTTACAAAGATATAACAACCCAAAGTCATAGAGCTGGTAATATTGAAGGCAGGATTTTTATCTAGACATTGTGATTCCAAGAACCCATGCTCTTTAAAGGCTACATGTAGTTTTCTAATAAACTATATTTTCTCTCCATCTAGGATGTCTTTCTTATAGTCATCCTAGCAAACATTTAAGAATTCTCAACTCAGCTTAAATTTTACTTTGTCTTGCCTTAGCTTCTTCCTAATACGCATACTCTCTATTCCCACCACTGTGGTACCTCTAAATCTAACACATCGATTATTGCATTGTCCATATATATAATTATTTACCTGTCTCTCTACCCCTTATTAAACTTTGAGCACCTTGAGGAAAGGGACTATTTCCTACTCATCTTTCAATTCTCAGTTTCTTGCCTTGTGTCCTTCATGTGATTAACAAATGCTTATAGAATTAAGTATGAGTAACAACTAAGACTTACAGGTTTACTACTTTGCTTTTTCTTTCTTGGCTTTCTAAAATATTTCTTTTAATTGGTCTCCACCCCTTCAAGGTTAAACTTCTCAAGGTTATCTCTCTTTGGTGCCCTCTCCTCACCTAACTGCCACTCCTAAAACTATTGCTGAGTTTAGCTACCACCACTCTGCCAAAATGATTTTCACTAAGGCCATCAATAGCCTTTGATTGCTAAATCCAGTGGACTGTTCTCGTTTTACACGACTCTCACTAGCATTTGACACTGGTGATCATGCTCTCCTTGAAATAATACTCTTTCCTCCTGGTATTGATACTGTGCTTCTCTTACCTATTCTGCTATACACATCTTTCTTCTAAGCTTATTCACTGTCCTTAACAAATATGTGCTTTTCTCATTGTTTAGTTCTTGGCCCTCTTCTAACTATACTCTCTCCCTAGGTGATCCCATTCATGCCCATAAACTCAATTTCCAGCTGTTTAACCAAGAATTCTGCCATTTCTATCTCTATCTTACAACTTTCTTCTGGAATCTGGACCCACATATGCAATTGCCTAGTTCTTATTTCCACTTGGAGTATGAAAGTAACCTTAAATATAAACATATCCAGGACAACTTATTTTCTTTTACCTCTCCCACAACTACAATAACAGAAATTACAATAGCAGCAATAAAATAAAAAGCCTGGTCCTCTTTCACTATGTTCTCCATCTCAAATAGTGGCAACAACAATTACCTAGTCAAGTGCTAGGTCAACAATTACCTAGTCAAGCCAGAAACTCACTGGTTTAAGTTTGAGGGTGAACAATAGTGACAATTTGAACTCAGTTCAGTTACTGTTGCTTCAATTTACTTCTAAAACAGCAAATCAACTGAGTAAAGGGTAAAAAATGAACTAAATAAGCAGCCAGGGAGACTCATCTTCTTATTGGTTCTCTTGTGCCTCGTAGAGGTGTGTCTGATGTACAGTGGGCCTAATGGCCACTTTGCTTTGTATCACTACCTGTTAAAGCACTCAGTGAGCCATGTCACTGAGGTGTAATGGGCTTTCTTATTGAGCCAGCACCAGGACAAGCCCCTTTTGGTGCCTGTACAGCAAAGCCTGGAGGTTTTCCATTTATGTCTACTTAGAGGCAACTGAGATCCTACAAGCTCAAGAGAAACTTCTGTCCCCTTAATTACTTAAGGCCTTTGTGGAAAATTCTAGCAACATTCAACAATTATCTTTGACTCTTCCTTACCGATGACACCCAATTAATCACTAAGTCATATTGTTTCTAACTCCTAAAGCTCTCTTATATTTATCTAATTCCCACCATTTATCACCTGGAAAACTGGTCTCCCTCACTTCTATTCTTGCTTTTTTCTAATCTGTTCACTATAATGCAGCCCAAGTGATCTTTTTTAAAAGAAATAAAATTTTTCTCACTCAATTTTAAGAGAGTTTTTTTGCCAAAGATCAGGGGACACTCCCTTATTCTTGTCAGATTCTTTTCTGTATAAGAATGTTAAATTGTTCAGAAATTCAGTAGAGAGACATCAGTCAGAAGTAGGTTTGCAATTTTATTTCATTTTTGCCTTGCTGGGTTTGAAGTCAAACTGTAACTTC
The DNA here is from genome assembly GCA_004027555.1 of Craseonycteris thonglongyai. Classification (NCBI taxonomy): domain Eukaryota; kingdom Metazoa; phylum Chordata; class Mammalia; order Chiroptera; family Craseonycteridae; genus Craseonycteris; species Craseonycteris thonglongyai. The sequence goes on from PVKE010008060.1 coordinate 18,047, forward strand.
TCCACCTTGTGTTCCCTTTCACCTAGTGCTAGATTGTTCCATTTCAACTGAATTGTTCAAATGAATTATACCATTTCAGGATCTACAAACTGAAGTAGGTGCCTGTTCATCTCAGTTAATGGGATCCAAGTTCTATGCCTGACCCATAAAATTTTTAATCCAACACTGTATTTCCTCTTATGCAAGCATTTCCCTTTGCCAATTAGGTGGCACTAATAGAGTTTTTTATGATCCTATTATCTTCCCAGAGACACTAACTATAACATTAATTGGATTAATTACATTGATATGTAATTTTCCAACCCCTTTGTTAACTTACAAAATTCAGCTCCAATCGAAACTAAGTGTGGGTGTGCATTATTCAAAGGAGGAATATTGACAACTGGGGAAGTTACTAATTACTGCAATAGACAGGGAGAAGAAAGGTGAGCTGAGTCTATGGCTAGTAGTCCTGTACAGCTTACTGTGACATACCTTTTCAGTCTCTTCCAGAGGGCTGCATAAAGGATTTCTAAACCTGCTATCAATTGTGTTGCTAACCACAGGAGAGAATAGCTTCATACATTACATGTACCCTATATATAGGCAGCTACAGGAGCAATTCAGATGAAGTTGTAGGGGTTCAGAATGTGGTACCCCAAGATGAGCTTTTGTGACATGAGGATATTTTGAGCTAAAGGCAACTGAGATCCTACAAGCTCAGGAGAAACTTCTATCCCCTTAATTATCTAGAAAAATTTTAAATTAAGGTTGTTGCCTATAACAAGAGATTTTCAGAAAGAACATTTTTGACCTATCTTTATGGCAGGGCAAGCTACTAATTACTGAGCCCCAAGGCACCTTAGCTAATTTTTTAGTTTAAAATGCCATATATACATTATTTTAACTTTCTCACCCTGAACTCATGTATGTGAGATCTCAGACTTTCTCTTGGATGTGGGGTTTCCATATGTATGTTTATAATTAAATTTGGTTATTCCTCATGTTAATCTGTCTCATGCAGATTTAATAATTAGACCAGCAAAAATAACCTTGAAGGGTAGAGGAAAATGTCTTCCTTCCCTACAGTTGGAACTGTAAGTAGAATTCTTCACAAGATAGGCACTGCTCACCCTAAAGCTACTGCAGTAAAAAGATCTTGGAGGAAGCCGAGATGGCTCAGCCAGTTGGGCACTTGCTTTGCATCCCCTAAGAGCCGGGATCGTGTACCAGCCCAGGCCTGTGCGGATCTATGTGCTGAGCTGGGATGTGGCCCCTAGTTCGATTCTCACTGGGGCGAGCTTCCCATGTGGGAGGCCCCTGGTTCTGCCCCTGGGTCACGGGGGCATGCCTCCCATGCAGGAAGCCCCAAGCCCGGTTCTTGCCCCATGTGGCCCCTGCCCACCTGTGTGGAATGAGACCATGTTGAGAACTGATGATGTGCAAATATGGAGAATGCTCTAGGACCTCCCCTTTCTCTCTGTCTCTCTGTCTCTCTCTCTCTCTCTGTCAAAAGCAATAAAATAAATCTTGGTGAAGAAAAAAAAAAAAAAAAAAGATACTGGGACCACTAGCACGAGCCAGCAAGGAAAGAATTCTTGCCAACTCAGACTCACTGATCTCTACCTGAGGAGTATGTTGGAAAGCATAGTGGTAAGAGTCTTCTTGTTGTTTTTCTTTTATTATTTGTTTGTTTGTTTCTTTTCTTTTCTTTTTCTATATTTATATTAGCAGGAGAAAATATTTGTGAAACTAATTTCTTGAGCTTAGTAACTATTATTGGTGGTTTTGTTAATTCTATGTTTCTCTATCTGGTTTCTCTTTCATTTGTCATATGTCCCAAGAGCTTGGTCTTTATGAATAGTGAGAATATTTTCTCTCTGGCCTTCGCCATCCAGAGAGTGACTTGCTGGGTTACACAATGCTCTCTGTCTGGCCGTGCCAAGATTTCAAGGGAGTTTTCTATGTCTACCTAGTTCCTCCCAGAGAGGGTAAAAACAAGACCCCTCGTTCTTTTATTATTATTATTATTAAGATTTTTATTAATATATAGCTAACATACAATATTATATTAGTTTCAAGTGTATACATAGGTATTCAACATTTATATACCTAAAGAAGTGATCACAGTGATAAGTTCAGCAACCAGGTGATACCATATCTCACTATCACAATATCATCTGACTATATTCCTTATGGCGTAAATTACATCCTGTGACTTGCTTGTTTTATACCTGAAAATTTGAACCGTTTATTCCCCTTCAGGGTCCTCATTCTTGTTCACCAATCAGAGGATGCATGTGCATCTGGTGGGCAGCCCAGTATGCTGTGGATCTGAGTGTGGGGGAGGGGCATGTCATTCTCTGTGTTGAAGAATGGCTATTTCTTGGGAAAGCTGGATGATTCAGTGGGTTAAGCACTCACTTTGCAGCCAGCCCCAGAGTCTGAGGATTGCGTCCCAACCCCAGCCCGTGCAGACCCATATGCTGAACTGGGGTGTTCTTCCATATGGGAGGCCCCCATTTTGGTTCTCACTCCCTGGTTCAGCCCCTGGCTCAAGGGAGTGTGCCTCCCATGCAGGAGGCCCCCAGCCTAGTTCCCACCTTGTGCGGCCCCCCGCCCACCTGTGTGAAATGAAACCATGTCAAAAGTTGATGACGTACAACAATGGGGACTGCTCTGGGCTCTCCCCCTTCTCTCTGTCCCTCTCTCTCTCTCTCTCTGTCAAAAACAATAAAATAAATCTTACAAAAGAAAAGAATGGCTATTTCTAACTGTAAAATTGAACATTATTTTGTGAAGGTTGCATCTTTTTGCACTCTCTTTTGGGGATGCCTCTTTCATCCACAGTTTTTATGGGTTTGAGTTGATATTAAGATTCTACTTGTCAAGGCCAGAGGATGGATCCTTTGAACTAGAAAATTTTCTAAATTAAAAAGAAAAAAAATAGAGAGCTATCATATTCTTATAATGGCTAGTCATTAAGATTCCTTAATAAGATTGAAGAACAGAAGTTAGAAAAAGAAAAACCAAAAACTACTCAGACCCTTAATTATTTGCTTCTCAGATATTTGCAGATGTAAAAAAAAAAAAAAAAAAGACTTTGAAAGTGCAATTATCCTGCACTTAAGAAGAAAAAGGAAAGAAAAATAGTGGCAAAATCTTACTAAAAGACAACCTAAAATGTTTACATCCTAAGAACTCAGCTTGGTAACTGTCAGATTAGAAGCCCCATAATATGGCCAGACAGAAATGTGGGCTGAAGTCTATTTACAGCTAGGGTCCTACCAAACTGCAGCCAGCCTTCAGGGACATTTAACCTAAATTTATAACGTGTAGTATGAGAAAGTTCCAACTAGATTAGATCATTTAAAAGTATATTTAAAAAACAAGGATTTCCAAATTAAAGAAACAGAATAAGATAGCATTAAAAAAAATGTATTCTATTGTTTCTAAGAGAAGGCAAAAGAGACAGAGAGCAGGAGAGGGCCCAGAGCAGCCTCCACAGTCACACATCACCAGTTTTTCAACATAGTTCCTTTCTACATATGGGGCCACACAGGTGGATATAGGGCTGCACAGGGCAGAACAGAACTGAGGGCACCTCCCGCATGGGAGGTGAGAACCACCATCCTGGCAGCCACCAGTTGTGTGCTGCAGTTCAGCATATGGGTCCACATGGGCCAGTCCTGGGACAGATCCCGAACTCATAGTTGCAAGGCAAGCACTGTACCTGTTGAGCCATCCCAGCATCCTCCCATTCTTTTTTTTTTTTTTTAATGTTACAGAAGTGGAACAAAGAAAAACCGGAAAGTTACAGGACTTGTTCCAGCAAGGTGGAAATCTTTAGATGTTTATTTTTAAAAGTTGGGATAAATAAAATGGACATTAATAGGATGAAAACAATGGTTTCAATACAGCACTACCTAAGCTCGGGTGAGCCTGAACAACCCCTTGTGGTCCTGCAATGTTAAAGGGCCCTGAACAAGTCTGCTCTGTATACCCCAGTTTGGAGAAATTTAAAAAACTACAAAGTATAACTTACAATGAGAAAAACCTAACCAGCAATTGCTTGGGGCAACAGTTAGGCCAGTTAATCAAGTTAAAGATTGACAACAGGGCCAAGTTCTCTTGGCTTGACCCCTCACAGAGAATCCGAAGCTTTTTTACACAGTAGTGATGAAAATGGTCAGGGAATAGAAAAGAGAAATTCCTGGGACTCCTAGATATGGGAATTCCATGAACTGTGGTCCTGAAACCCAATGACTCCGGCTACAATTACTTTAAAAGGATATAGAAATATAAGGATTGATAAATTATGAAAATTTGAATGTTTATATAAGTTTTATGTAAAGAGGTCATATCAACTTTACCTGAATGTTTTATGGGAATGGTTATTATGTCTGGCTGTAAACACATCTCCTACCCTATTGATAAAGTCCTGATGGACACTGCGGTTAAGAATATAAGAGTTGATGAAATTAATGTAAAGGTTTATAGGTGAATTTTGAACAGGCTTTGAATGAAGTAATTGTGTCTCTTTTATCTGACTGTATTGTGGAAACAGACATTTTGTTTCACTGGGAAACATTCCCCTCCCCAGTATAAAACAGCAGGCATATAAATCCACCCTTCAGGCAATATTAATTAGATATAGATAACAGAGAAAAAATTATAGCTTCATTGAAAGATTTATTGAAAACGGCTAATGAAATATTAAAGAGAAAAAAAGGTACCTAGAACAAAAGACTGTAAAACTGATGTTATCTCGTATGGGTGATTTTTCTCCAATATTTTTCACACTTTGGTCTAAGACCAATCTAAGGGCCATAATTAGAGAATTTCTTTCTTTTCTTTTTAAAAGGTTAAGCAGAAGTTTATTGGGAATAGGAAGGCACTTTGACAAGAGGGGGCACCCGAAAGTGGAATGCCCACTGAAAGAAGGAAAGCTCTCGAAAGGAGAAGGGGGGACAACCATATAGTTGAATGCTCTGAGAATTTCATAAACCCAGGGAGGATCCTTAGAAGATTTTGTAAGTGGAAATGCTGGGATAGCTCAACAGGTTGGGCACTTGGCTTGCAACTGCAAAGTCCAGGGATCACTCATATCCTGGTCCTGGCCCGTGGAAATCCACATGCTGAACTGCAAAGCAGCTGGTAACTGTAGGGATGACGGCAAAGGTTCTCGCCTCCCATGAGGGAGACACTGAGTTCAGTTCCTGCCTCATGCAGGCTGTGTGGAATGAAACCATGTCACAACTACGGATATACATTTATGGAGACTGCTCTAGGTCTCTCTCTCTCTCTCTCTCTCTCTCTCTCTCTCTCTCTCTCTCTCACCTTCTCTCAAAACAACAAAAATAAATCTTTTTTAAATATTTATTTTTATTGCTTTTGACAGAGACAGAGAGAAGGATGGTTTTTAAGAGCTAACATTTTAAACATATGTAGTTGAAACTACTAGGAATAACAAGGGAGAAAATGTTGACTGAAAGAAAAGTTAGGTACGTATGTATTTTCTTTTCTATTTTTGAACTGAAATGGGGGCCTCACTGCATTCGGGAAGCACACCCCAGTTTAGCATGTGGGGCCGCCTGGGCCGGAGCCAGGATTCGATCCTCAGGGCTTCAAAGCGAGCGCTTAACCTGCTGAGCCATCCCGGCTTTCCCAAGGTATGTGTTTTCAGTAATAGAAGGTATAAGGCATGGAAATGCATTTTGAGGGAATTACAAGAAAATTACAGACGGTTAATGAAAACAAATCTTGATAATAGAAATTTTTTGTGTGGTCAAGCTGAATAAGATTAAAATTAATTTAATTAACTGAATTTAAATATCAAAAGTAAACTGATACAAAATTAGAGTTTTATTCTCCGTTTAAAGGACAAAATTTTCTTTAAGTATAGTTCTGCTCATGATAAGCTACCTGAAAAGTTTTCCTCCCACAAAAGAAAGATGCTGTGTTTTTTCAAAATAATTTACTGCATTTTATGTTGTCTGAATAAGATCTTTGATAAGTTAGGAAAACTGAATCTTCTCAATCGTAAAAACTAACTTTCTTATTTGAAATATTTTAACTTTCATGAAAAGGCATCAATAACAAAATCGACAAAGATTGTGGCACACATGTATGAATTTCATTCTGTTCTGAAAAAATGCCTCTTATTGCCAGACTTTTGCCATCCTGATGTCCATGTAACATGGCAAAAATCTGCTCCTAAATTAGAGAAACTAAGATGGGTAAACAATAGCTATAAATTATAGGAACAGTCAGGGGAATGGGAAACTCAAGATAGCCACTGGGTCCTTCAAATCCCCTGGCAAACCCCATAGTTTTGTTTTTGCTTTTCTTCATCCACCACAGTACATTTAAGCTAGACTTCTTTCAATTGCCACTTAGTATGGATTATCAATTACTCTTTCTGTGTGTACGTTTTCCAGATGGGTTGAAGCCTTCCCCTACCACAAGGCTATTATGCTCACAGTGTTGGGGTGGAGGGGGTACTCTTAGAAAATGTGTGTCCCACTTGAGGTATACTTTCCATAATCTCTAGTGATCAAGGCAACCACTTCACTGTGTAAATCACAGATAAAGAGTTTCTAAAAATATTAAAATCCTTTTGGAAAATGGACAAGAAATATAAACAGGTAATTCATGGGGGAAAAAAAGTGAAATGGCCCTTTACCATGTTCTTAATAAGAAAGATGCAAATCAATAGCATAATGAGATGTCATTTCTTGAATATCAGAAACAGAAAAATATCAAAGTTTGACAACATACTTTGTTGCTAAAGCTGTGGGGAAATAGATTCATTGTTAGTTTGAATACAAAATTGTATAACCCATGTGGAGTAGAATTTGGTAATATTCGTCACAATTACATATGTGTTTATGTCTGACCCAATAATCTTACTCCAGGAATGTATCCCCCCAAATAAAACATAAAAAATTAACTTCATAGGCTATTAATGACAGCATTTTCTGTAATACCAAAAGATTAGAAACAACACATATATCCATCATAAAAAGATTGGTTGAGTAAACTATGTCAGTTTGCACATTTAAATAATATGTAACTGTGAAATGAATAAAGAACATATCTATATACTGCTATGTAATAGTCACCAGGGTATACCGGTTAAGCATTTAAAAGATGCATGTTTAGAAAACAAGCATGTTTGGTAAGGAGGGGAAGCAAGTATCTTACACCTAGGAAAGGGAAGAAATAATAATATACAGAAATGTATTTACATGTATTTTTTAATGAAAGGTAAACAAAAATGAATAAAAATAATTAACTATGGGGGGATAGAAAAGACAGGGTAGGTAAGATAGAAATGAAGCTAAATGTTTCTCCAGAAAAATACCTTGTTTTATTGCATAGATTTTGGAAACATGAAAATGTTTTACATAATTATAGAGCAAAATAAAATCAATAAATTTTAATTGAAAGCAAAATGAAATACATAAACCCAATTACATATCGAGATGACAGATTAACCACATAGAAAAGAATTATTTCATGTGCCTTTACAATGTAGAAGTATATCTATTGTATTAGGAAAAACTTAGTTTTCCTCCTATTTAGGGAGAAACCCAGTTCTTTTTCCTAAGAGTCTCCTTTACTCCTCACAGAAAACATGTCACTTCTGATCACAAAGGTGTGGAAGTGGAGGTGTTCACTGTCCTGGAAGCTCTCTGAACCCCAGTTTTTATGGAGACTTCATCATGTCGGCATGATCTATCATTAAGTCCATTTTTAGCCTTTCTAACTGTCAAGAGGGTGGGAAGCAGGGCTAAAAATTCCAAGCTTCTAATAATGGCGTGGTTTTGCCTCTGACCAGCACTCATCCAGGAACTATCCAGGAATCCACCCAGAGTTGCTTCATTAGAACTCCTATCACCCAGGAAGTTAAAAGGATTTCAGGAGCCTAGTGTCAGAAACCAGGTTCAAAGACCAAATATTAGAACAAAAGATACTTTTACTGCTCTAATCACTTTGGAAATTCCAAGGGTTTTGGAAGCTCTGTGCCAGTAACAGAAGAAGACCAAGCATAGGGAAGCTGAGATGAATTAATGGGTTAAGCCCTCGCTTTGTAGCCCCGGGAACCAGGGACCGAATCCTGTCCCCAGCCTGTGTGAACCCATATGCTGAACTGGGGCATGCTTCCCACACAGGAGGCCCCCAGTTTGGTTCTTGCCCCCTGGTTTGGCCCCTGGCTCAAGTAGGCATGCCTCCCATATGGGAGTTCCTCACCCAAGGCAGCCTTCGCCTATCTATGCGGAACAAAACCATGTCAAAAACTGATCACATACAACTATGGAGACTGTTCTGGGCCCTCCCTGTTCTCTCAGTCTCCCTCTTTCTCTCTTTGTCTCTGTCAAAAACAATAAAAATAAATCTAAATAAAAGACCAAGTATTTCATTATAGACCACAATTTCATACCTATCCATTTTTCTGGGAAATATCTTAAGGACAATAATAATTACAAAGATATATTAATCTGTTTTCTATAATCATATTGTTAATAATAATATTGGTATCGTATATTCAAAGTCATATATATAATTGAAACACATCAAATATAATAATATATATTTTTATTGGGACACATCAAATTTGTAAAAATCTAAAGTCCATATGATATTAACAACAGAAAAAACAACAACCCTCATTGATCCCTTTGGAGAATGCTAGCATACCAACAACATTATTCTGAAAACAAAAACTAAATAAAGAGAATTAATAAAGCATTTATCTTGCCTTTCCTAGAAGAATTGTGCCTCAGGGTAACCTGGGGGAATAATCAATGAAGAAGGAATGATAAAATTAACATATTATTAATCTTTAATTCTTATGAAATCCCAGTGATAAATGGCTGCTCACATTACTAAAGGACAGACAGGCTCACCTGACTCCTGATTCGACTCAATAAGACATACACAATACCTATGAAGTATTCCTGTCCCCCCAAAATTGAACTTGAATTTGATCAAATCTCTATACCTAAATTACCAGTTTACAGAAAATATAGGAAACAGAGGAACATGTTAAATATCACCATGAAGATGAAATCAGAAAAATCCAAAAATAAGGGCAATTCTAAGGAATAAATGATCCAGTTATTTCAAGAAAGATTTTCAAGAAAAAAGAGGTGGCAAAATGTTATATATATTAAAAGATTTAAGATACAATTCAATCAAATGTAGTGTATGACTACTGAATGGATCCTTATGTTAACAAATCAACTGTAAGAACATTACTGAAACAATTGGGAAAATTTTGACTGGATATTTTATATGAGTACGGTATTAAGTTTCTTAGGCATAATAACAGTACTGTAGATACTTTAAGTCTTTATATTTCAGAACTACATATAATAAAAGCTTTCTTTTAAAGATTCTTCTACTATGATGCATGTTATTCATTCTTTGTCTCAAAGACCAGTTTTCCCTCTCTTAACACTGCCAAAAGCTAAGAAGAGGCAGAACAAGGGAACAAAAGGAGCAGAGGTAGTCGTGGGCAAAGAAGTTTGAAGAGGGAAATCTGGTTGTTGATGAAACAGGTGTTTGAAGGTGGTAACTTCAAGCCAATGTAAACAGATTTATAAGGTAGCTTGCAATCTTAGTAAATAAATTGTTAAGGCTAGTTGTCCTGTTCGTTAGCGAAGCAGGCATTCAGTCTTGAGTAAACACAGTCATTGAAACTGGTTTCTTTATGGTCTTAAAGTAAATAGAGACATTGCAACTGTTAGTCATATGGTCATTAAAGCTGGCAGAAGGGGAGGGAAGCAAAGAAAAAAACTAAGCTAAATTACGTTGTTGAATTGAGCTAAGAGTGTAAAATCCTGAAAATAGAAAATACAGTGTCGTCCTTACAGTATCACCCAGAGATAAGGAGTGAGTACTTAGTGTACACAAAACTATACCACAATTGCTAACTAACTATTATTTATTCATTTATTTAGCAAACATATTTATGTGACAGAAACTGTTCAGGAAACCAGAGATTTCATGGTGAATGAGCAAGGTGATATCCCCATTTTCTTTTTTTTTCAGGGAGAACACAGTTTTATTATGCCAGCGGGCCCAGTGGGATAATTCCCGAAGCCTGAGCCCCCATTTTCATGAAATACTTTTAGTAGGGAAAACATTAATTAATAAATAGTATACTATAACATTGGGCAAAGTTATATACTATAAAGAATAACAGAGACACACTATTTTAACTGTAATGACTTGAAAATAATTCTCTGAGGAGATATATGAAGAAAAGGAAGAAAATGGGCAATGCAAAGATAATTGGAGAAAACGGATGGTAAAGAAAAAATAGCTGACAAACGGCATCTGAGATGTTCCTGGAAAATCTTGTTTGGGGTCAAATAGAATAAATTCAAAACTGGAGTCAATCATAGATTATAATACTTTTATTTAGATGTTTTATTATGTGACAAGGTGGAAGTTAATCATAATTCTTAAATACTTTTTATAATAGGGATCCTAATTGAGTCAAAGGTTCATTTCAGTTCTCATCTTAACCTTGCCAGAGTATAGGCTGTAATGCATCCACAGAGAAGAACACAGTAATGGACCTTCCTTGTCACATGATGATGGTGACGGGAATCAACAGTGTCAAGGAGAAAATAGGTACCCTGCTCTTTGGGGGCTTTACATTTTCTTTTATTGTTCTCTAAGTGGTTACAAAGGTCACATGTTTTTAGTTAAAATATTTGGTTCTTTGCATAAAAGTATGAAAACTTAGGAAAAGCTTTGTATTTCTAAACAAAGCAAAAATTCCAAAAATAAATAGCAATTTACCCACTCTGTAAAATCTAGAAACTGCAAAGACTGCTGAGGAAAAACCTATCTAGAGCTTTTGTTCATATTTCACTGAGCTCTTATCAGATTCCTCACGTAGAGCTTTCCAAACCCCTTATCTGTCTCCATTCATACTCCTTTTTTCTGTAAAAAGCAAAAAATCAATGCCTATGTCCCAGACATATGACATGCGGCACCGGAATCTAATGTACAACCCCAAAATGGATACTTTTAAATGATCTATTTATTTATTTAAATTGTTTTTGTTAGAGAGAGAGAGAGATACAGAGACAGAGAGAGATACAGAGACAGAGAGAGAACTGAACTGGGGGAACTCCCCAGTTCAGCATATGGGTCCACACGGTCCGGGGCTGGGATTTGATCCTCGGTCCCTGGTGCTGCAAAGTGAGCGCTTAACCCACTGAGCCATCCCGGCTTCCCCACATACTTTTAAAACTAAACATTAAGATAAAATTTATAAATTCACATGCAGTTGTAAGAAGTAATATACAGAGAAATTCCAGGTACCCTTTATTCTAGTTTCCCCAGTAGTAACATCCTACAAAATTCTGGTATAACACAACTATCACCTGATATTGTTAGCTCCCTAGAAAAATGTTTCGTTGTTGTGCGTGGATTAGCTAACTCAATTGAATTCATTCACCATCAGCGATATCCTGCACAGGCTAATTATGTAAACAAAGAAGTTAACAGTCATGCCGGAAGAACTGAATTAGTCATATTGATCACACTAAATGAAACTAATTATCTAATTGTGAATTGTTCAAGTTTAATTTGATTAAAGCAGTGTTTCTCTATGAGAATGTGGAGAAAAGTACTAAAAACACCTTAAATGTTTCTTGTTTGTTTATTTGTTGCGTTGTTTTCAAAATTTACTCCCTATCCCCATTCTGCTAAACTTTCATGAGTAATGGTCTGGTGGGCAGAATTCTAAAATGGCCTTAAAATTTTTCACCCATACGCTATACATGCCCGGGGACTGAATACACTAAAATTTCCCCTCATGATTATGTTTTTATATTGCCAACATGACCTTACGTTTATTATAGCACATGCCCATGTCTGACACAAGTGCTCCTTACTGGAAATTTTGCCCACACTTGAATCTAACACAGGTGACCAGTATATTTACTGAAGAGAATGTGGTGTTGTAAAGAAATCAGAAGAAAGAATGTATTGGACAACAGCAAACGATTCTGAAATACAAATCCTTTTATGAAAAAAAAAAATCAATTATTTTTTGACCAAAAATTTAAAATAAATTTGTGCATAAAACAGAAGTTTTTGAAACACCAATCTTTTTATGAAAAAAGAAAAATTACTTTGTAACTAAAAATTCAAAATGAATTTGTACATCAATAGTTAAGACAGGGAAATGATCTTAGTGGGCCTGACCTAATCATATGAGCTCTTTAAAAGAAAGGAGTATTCTCTGGCTAGTTGAAGAAGTTTGAGAATTGTAATCAGACTGGCCTGGAAGAAAGCAAACATTCACGTTATGAAGTGACTGTGGGGAAAGGGCCTAAGAGAAGCCTCTAGTTGCTGAGAGCAGTTCCTGTCTGACAGCCAAAAATGAAACAGGACTTCTATCCTTCAACTGCAGGGAATTGAATTCTGAAAACTGCACCAATGAGCTTCGAAGAGAATTTTCCCTCAGAGCCTCCAGATGACAATTTAGTCCAGGTGACGTTTTGATTTCAGCCTTGTGATGCCCTACCCCAGCTACACCCTACCTCGTCACACTTCTGAACGTTGGGTGAAGCAGAGGATGGGTAACTCCCTCTGTAATATTATACCTCTCCCAATTCTGTAATGACTTCTCCCTTTGAGAATTCACGTACTAGAATTACATTATGTAGCTGGAGAATAACAAAGATTTACAACAAAAGGAAAATAGGAATAAATAAAGTGTCATGTTACCCTGATGTACTTTGGAGTCATATTTAATGCTAGCAGCAAGCCCAGCATAGCCACATTCATTCACCATTTTCATGAAGAAAAATTTGTAGTAGCTGGCACATATATCTAAGTATGTGTCTTACCGTATATGTAAAAAAAAAACCCACTTAGAAGTCCCTATTAAACCTCGGTTTCTTATTTTATTCTCTCTTGCATTGTTGCTTTATTTGTTTCCCTGAGGAAAGGAAATTTCTCATTGTTGTCAAGGTAACCACTCCTATTTCTGTTCATGAGGCTTTTAGGTAAAGCCCATTTCATACCTGTTTTATTTTTATTTTTTCTTACCAGGAAGACAAATTCAGTTACATTTTAAGCTTAACTGCCACTACATGTGATGTTAGTATAAACACATAATCTGAGCCCTCTTTGATTAAGTTCATTTCATTCATTCAACAAGTATCTATCGAGAGGCAGCTGTTCACCTGTAAGTTAGGTTCTGGGGCTACAAGGAAACAACATGATCCCTGTCAGAAGGACTTCCAGTCCAGAGTTAGAGATGGGGCCCTCGCTTGAAAAAGCAACATAGCAAGACAAGTGCTATGAGAGAGGCAAGGACAGGGAGTTGGGGGAACAGTAGTAAGGATTGTCTAACTCCATTTGAGGAGACCAAAAAAGGCTTCCCTGAGGAAGTGTTTTGTGTTGCTACTACAACAAATTGCCACAAATTTATTGGCTTACAACAACACACATTTGCACGGCATGGCAATTATAGTTAACACTACGGAATTGTATATTTGAAAGTTGTTAAGAGAGCAGATCTTAAGCATTCTCATCACAAGGATAAAAATTGTAGGGGAAACTGGAATAGTTCCACAGTGGAGTGCTTGTCTTGCAATCATGAGGTCTGTGGTTCACCTCCTGGCCCCAGTCCGTGCAAACCCACATGCTGAAATGCGGTGCAACTGATAGCGGCAAGGACAGCTCTGCGGTGAAGGTTCTTGCCTCTTATGCAGAAGGCCTTCAAATCAGTTTCCATCCCGAATGGTCCCACATCCACCTGTATGGACTGAAACCATGTCACAACTAATGTTATACAACCATGGAGACTGCTCTGAGCCCTCCTCCTTTCTCACTTTCTCTCTCACCTTCTCTCAAAAACAACAAAATCTTAAAAAATAGAAAAAGAAAAAATGGTAACTGTACGGTGACAGATGTTAACTAGACTTATTGTGGTGATCATTTTGCAGTACATACAAATATCAAGTTATGTTGTACACCTGACACTAATATAATGTTATATGGAAATTGCATCTCAATTAGATAAACAATAATACAAATTTGTTATCTTGTAGTTCTGGATATTGGCAGGGCTGTGTCCCTTCTGGATGCTCTAGGGGAGAATGTGTTCCTTGTCCTCTCCTACTTCTGAAGGTCATCTACTACATTGCATGGCTCATGGCCCCCTTCCAGCAATGGCATCACGTTGACCTCTA
>PVKE010008061.1:0-48759 GCA_004027555.1 Craseonycteris thonglongyai
GTCTTCAGTGCATAGTTATTTCTATTCTACTTTTTGACAGATAGAGAGAGAGACAGAGACAGAGACAGTTAGAGAACCGAACTGTGGGAACTCCCCAGTTCAGCACGTGGGTCCTGCCTGGGCCGGAGCCGGGATTCGATCCTCGGTCCTCATGGCCTCAAAGCGAGCGCTCAACCCGCTGAGCCGTCCCGGCTTTCCCCCATACTTACATTTTTGACATCAGCTCTACCCAAGTAACCCTGTGAACCACGAACGTCAAGGGCCACCGAGCCTGGCAAAATATGAGCCGAGTGGCCATGCCTGAGTGAAAGGCCTCGGGGCTGACTGCCTCCTGCCCCCTCACCTCAGGAAGGCCAGTGCCACTTACCCCGAGGACAGTGTCCCCCCCTGACTGACAGTGCTCCATCCTCAAGCCAGCCCCTGAGGTGGAACTGTCTAGGAACCTCTGCTTTGCTCTTTCTTCTCCCACATTTTCTCTTCCCTTTTCCTGCCTCCCATCCCTACTCCCTACTCCCTGCCCCCCCACCCCAAACCCCAGACCTGTGGTCATTCCTGCTATAGCCCCAGTCACTCACCTGGAAATGCATGGTGACTCCTGTCACCTCCCCTGAAGATGCTCGTTCAAGACCCACGCCCAGTCCTGTGCAGGACCTGTGTGAGCATGTGGCACCCGCACACTCACCCAGAGCGCAGCCTCAGAACAGGGTGACAAGAGGGCTGCCCAGAGCTGAGCCTCTGCGTCAAGTGGCTCCCAGAAGTCCGGAGCCATTATGATGTCGCAGCATTCTGCCATCACTCAAGAAGGCCCTGGGGGCGGAGTCAGTGGCCCAGCCTGAACACCTGGGTCACCTCCTATTATCCCAACTTTACCTCCACTTTGAAACTCATCTGTTAAATCGCTTGTTCTAAATGAAAGCGATACATTCATGTTTCAGAAATTGAGAAAATACAAAATTAAAAGTTGATTGATTCCTTATCTGTAATAAAAAGTTGCTAATGTCGTTTATTTGTACTGTCTCATTTGTGTTAAGCTGTGATTGTTAAGATGAAAAGGTTTTGGGGGATGCCAGGATAATTCAGTAGCTGAATGCTTGACTCTATAATCCTGAGGTTCAGGGTTTGATTCCTGACCATGGTTTGTGTAAACCCATATACTAAACTGTGGGGCAACTGAGAACAGCCAGGTTGGCTCAGTGGTGAAGGTTCTCACCTCCCATGAGGGAAGCTCCTGTTCAGTTCCTGCCCCGCGCAGCCCCACATCCACCTGTATGGAATGAAACCATGTCACAACTAATGATGTGCAACTATGGAGACTGCTCTGAGCCCTCCGTCCTTCTTTCTGTCTTCCCCTCTCTCACCTTCTCTCAAACAAAATAAAAATAAAATCTTAAAAAAAAAAGAAAAAAAGATTTTGTTTTAACTTTTATATTTTGATATAACTATGGATTCACATGCAGTTGTGAGAAATAATAACACAGAGATGCCATCTAACATTCATGAAATTTCCCCCAGGGGTACAAACTTGCATAACTATAGCACAATGTCACAACAGGAAATTAACACTGCAGTCCATTGACCTCATTCAGATATCACTACTTTTATACTCGCTTATGTGTGTATTTAGTTCTATGCAATTTATCATGTATGCATGTGTGTGACCAGCACCAAGATGCATAACAGTGAAGCTAGAGAAAAGGTCCTTCATGCTATTTCTCTTTCACAGGACCCCCCCCCCCAACCCCTGGCAGTTACTGATCTCTTCTTCATCTCCTCTATAAGTCGTAATTTCAAAAATATTATATGCATGGACTTAGCCTAATTCCCCTGAGAATCACTCAAATTGATGCATAAGTCAATAGTTCATTCTTTTTGTTGCTCTGAAGCACTCCGTGGCCCTCTGGCAAAGTGCGTATTTAGTTTTGGAAGACTCCACCGTACTCTTGTGGAGTGGCCCTATCATTTTACATCTCCCACAGCGATGAGCAGTCCAGTTTCTCCACATCATTGCCAGCATTGGGTGTTATCACTAGTTTTTATTTTAACCTAATCTCAGTATGGTTTTATTTGGTGTTTCCCTGATAGGCAATGATGTTGAATACCATGTCATGTGTTTACTTGCCTTCTGTATATCCTCTTTGGTGAAATGTCTGTTCATGTCTTTTCTCATTGACTTGTTTCCTTCTTTTTAAAAAATTAATTAATTTTTTATTATTAGTTTCAGGTATACAAAAACAACAATAATTAGACATTTAGACACCTCACAAAATGATAACCCTGACAAGTCTGCTATTCATTTGACATCTTAGTTGGCTAGTACAATACCATGGACTAGATTCCCTATGCTATATTCTACATCCCATGACTATATATATTTTAAATTATGTAGACATTCAATATTATTTTATATTATTTTCAGGTGTACAGCACAGTGAGTAGGCATTTATATAATTTATGAAGTGCTCCCCCGATAAGTCTAGTGACCATCTGAATCCATGTATAGTTTTTACAACATTATTTTTTTTTTTTTTTTTTTTTAACTGAACTGGGGGCCTCACCGCATTCGGGAAGCACACCCCAGTTCAGCATGTGGGTCCGCCTGGGCTGGAGCCAGGATTCGATCCTCGGTCCTCGGGGCTTCAAAGCGAGCACTTAACCCACTGAGCCATCCCGGCTTTCCCATTACAACATTGTTGACTATATCCCCATACTGTATTTCATATCCCCATGACTATTTTGTGACTGCCGGTTTGTACTCCTAATCCCCTCACCTTACCCATCCCCCAGACCCCTCTCCCATTTACCAATCATTCAGTTTGCTCTATCTATGAACATATTCCTGTTTTGTTTGTTTATTCTGTTCTTTGGAGTCCACATATAAGAGAGATCATACGGTGTTTGTCTTTCTCAGTCTGACTTGTTTCACTTAGCATAATACCCTCTAGGTCCATCAATGTTGTTGCAGATAGTAAGATTTCATTCTTGTTTTATTGCTGAGTAATACTCCATTGTGTAAATGTACCACAATTTCTTTATCCAATCGTCTATTGTTGGACATTTGGGTTGTGTCCATCCCTTAGCTATTGTGAATAGTGTTGCAGTAAACCTAAGGGTGCATATAGGGCTGTCTGGAAGTATTCATCTATGTAATATAAAAAATAGAGGCATTTATGGCTGGATTTTTTTCTGGACAGCCCTCATATATTATTTCAAATTAGTGTTTTGGATTTATTTGGATAAATGCCCAGAAGTGGAATGGCTGGGTCATAATGTGGTTCTAGTCTTAGTTTGTTGAGGACCCTCTACTGACTTGTTTCCTTATTTACTTTTGGGTTTTGAGGCCTTTTTATGTATTCTGGATACAAGTCCTTCGTAAGGTATGTGATTTGCAAATACTTTCCACCCATCTGTAGTATGCCTTTTGAACCTCTTACCAGGGTCTTTCATGGAACAAAAGTTTTAAGTTTTGGTGAGATTCAGTTTACCATATTTTCCTTTTTTGGAATGTGCTTTTGTTGTCAGTGTAAGCTCTTCACCTAGCCCTAGGTTCCAAAGTTTTGTCCTATGTTTATTTTCTAAAATTTTCATAGTTATTTTACATTTCAGTACATGATCCACTTTGAGTTAGTTTTCTTCCAGTGAATTGTTTTCGGTCTTAGTCAGATTTCTATTTCTGGGTCTCCTACTGTGTCCCACTGACCTGCATGTCCACCTCGTACCAAACACCCTGTCCTGATGTCTGTAGCTACAGCGTGAGCCTTAATTAATGCTGGGCAAGCTACTCCTTTCACTTTGTTCCTCTTCACCATTGCATAAGCCATCCCAGGTCCATTCCATAAGCATTGAACAGTGAGCTTATCTCTGTCTACAAAAATATTTTCTTGGGAAGCTTGGATGGCTCAGCGCATTAAGTGCTCACTTTGTATCCCCGGGGACTGAGGATCGAATCCTGGCCCCGGCCCATGTGGACCCACATGCTGAAGTGGGATGCGCTTCCCATGTGGGAGGCTCCCAGTTAGGTTTTACCCCTCCCCCACCCCTCTGTCCCCCATTGGGCCCCTGGCTTGAGGGGGCATGCCTCCCATTCAGGAGACCCCCCGGCCCAGTTCCTGCCCTGCACAGCCCCTGCCCACCTTTGCTCCAGGAGCCCAGCCCTCTTTCTTGTCAGTGCACAGCACCGACTCGGAGGCTGCTTTTGCTGTCACCTCCTTGGCATGCTTTGCAGCAACAAGCCCTAGTGTGATGCACTCCTCTCACCTCTAGGTCAGAACACCTGCAGAATAATGCCACAGTGCCAGGTCCCTTGTCCTGAAGTGCCCTTCCCCTGGGAGCCAGAGGCCACGGGGCTGTTTCCTTGGATAATAGCTCAGGCAATGAACACAGATCTAGAGACTGGGTCCAGCCTCAAGCAGTTGCTTGGGCTCATTTCCCAGTTACCACCTGCCCCGAAGGGCAGGCTGGTCAGTGGTTTCCAGCGGTTCACATGTGGGGGGTAGAGCTCCACCCCTTTGTCCTCAGGCATGTGATCCCGTCAGTGGCCAGCAGGTGGCACAAGCTGCACACCCGCCAGGCTTTCTGGAGGGAAGATCTATGCTCACCAGCCTGGCCTGCTTAAAATCACATGGAAAGAACACGCAGGAACTACTGGCATTTCTGTAAACACGCGTGCTAGGAGCAGCTGCCAGTGGGGACGAGCACTGAGGGAACACAGACAGAGGTCTCCTGAGGACAGGCTATAAAAGGAACACCCTGCGGGTTTTCAGTTTAAGAGCCTGCAGTTAACCTTTGTGACTCATCCAAAGAAACATTTAGAACCCGGAAGGAGAATGGGTAATGTGGATTTTGCAATCTGGTCTTGGGTCTGTGGGCCCCAATGGCAGGTTTCAGGGCAGACCGGTCCCCTCCAGGGGTGCAGGGCCCCCTGCCCTGCCCTGGCCTGGCTGCACCTTCTGAGCTGGCCTTGGCTCATGCTAAGGTGACCAGATGCCCCGCTTTTGGCGGGACAGTCCCGATTTTTGGAAAGAATGCACGACAAGCTAGGGAACGGCGGGAGATAGACCAAATTTTTAATCAAGAACACCCCTCCCCCCCTCCCCCCCGCCACGGTCAATAGTTTCCCGCTTTACCAATGTTAAAATCTGGTCACCTTACTCATGTCCCTAGTCTTTGCTCCTGGCAAATTGCCTGCTTCTTGAAAACAGTAGGAAAGTCTGCTCAAATTTCATTCTGCCATTAATAAGACTGGCACCAGATGGATATGGAGCTGAAGGGAACAGACACATCACAGCAAAGCAAACGGAGATGCAGTCAGCGGTGGGGCAGTGAGAACTGAGTGCTTTTAATTTTAATATGTGGGGGACACAAAAATTGTGGTCGGTGCACACAGCGTGACACTGACCATCTTACCATGTTCAAGTGCACAGTTTAGTGTGTCGAGAGCTCACACTGTGGTGCCACCGCCACCAGCCATCTCCAGAACTTTTCCTCTTATGAAACCGAAATTGTCCCCACTGAACACTCACTCACCACCCACCCCCCACACACACCCGCAACCACCATCCTACCTTCTGTCTCATAAATTTGACTCAGATAAGAAGAATCATAATATTTGTCCTTTTCTGACTGGCTTATTTCACTTCTCATGATGTCCTCAGGGTCCATCTGTGATATAGCAAGTGTCAGAATCCCTTTTTAAGGTTGAATAATAGCGCACTGTATGTATAGAGCACATTTTACTTATCTACCTATATTTGTTAATGGACACTTGTGTTTTAGCTGTTGTGAGTCATGCTGCAGTGATCATAGCAGTACAAATACCTACTTGAGCTCCTGCTTTCAATTCTTTTGGGCAAAAACCAGAAATAGATTGCTGGTCATAAGGTAGTTGTAGCTTGAATTCTGTGAGGAACCTCTGCACTGTTGTCCGTGGTGGCGGCATCGATTTGCAATCCCACCGTGAGGGTGAGGGTTCCTTTTCTCCAGTCCTCGCCAGCACTTGTTCCTGTCCATCTTTTTCTTTACTTGACAGTAGCCCTCCTGGTGGGTGTGCACTGCTGTGTGGACACTACGTTTGTTTATTCTTGGAGTTTCTCTTGAGTGGGCTAGGCTCCCACCTGTCGTCTCCTGACGGTGGTATGACAATAAAGAAGACACCCGCCCTGCCCTCTCCTCAGGACAGAGCCATTGTGTACGAGCACATCCAAGTCTGGGCCCCCCACACTTGAAGGAAACTTCCTTTGGTCACCAGCATTGCCAGAGGTGTCACTAGGCCGCAGCTTGGACGATGGCATGGAGTTAGATCGCCTGAGGACAGGAGAGTGTAGGCTGGTGTGGGGCCCGAGTCCCCTCCCTGGACTGGCGCAGCTCCCAGTCTCTTGGTGTCACCTGCCATTACTGTTGTGGGTCAGCCTCTTATTTCTAGATTCATTTATTTAAAAATGTTCCTGTGTATCTTCAAGACACACGCTGTACCGAGGCAGCCTGCGCCCACTGAGCTGAGATCGTGGAGAGGGAGGCAGAGTTCTCCAGGGAATGGCCAGCGGTTGGGGCACGTTCTGCAAGCCCCGCCCGCTCTCCGTGTCTCCGGCATCTACACCATGAGGGTAACTGCAGGACACTGGAGGTGGTGCGAGGTTTAAATGCTCCAGTGAGGCACACAGAAGTGTCTGGAACAGCATAGGTACTGTCAGCGCTCTCTCTTTGCCCTCCAGCCATCTGCTTAGCACAAGATGGGAGCAGCATGTTGAGCCCAAGGTAGGGCAGAAATGAGAGGTCAGGTGTGGGAGTTTTTCACACCCACCTGCATTCAGGTGACAGCCAATGGTGACAGCTGCCAGCAGGTCGACAGGCAGACATGCTCCCTGCAGTGGGAGAGGGGGGTGGCCAGTCCAGGGCTCCGGCTTGGGTGGGGACTGTGTCTCCCTGGCCAGGTGCATGTCCCCAAGTAGGAGCTGCCACTTCCTGCCTAACCTGGGGTGGCACTTAGAAGGGCCGAGCTTCCCAAGTGAGGGTTCCACCCGCCTCCTGCCTTGTTCCTTCCTGGCCAATGCCCAGCCACCCACAGTGGGGACAAGTCCTCTAAGACCAGGGGGGCTCTAGTCTTACTGTTAGAAACACGACATAGGCCGTTGCGCCTTGTCAGTGTGGCCGTGGTCATTGACTGATGATAATGGGCCCCTGTATTACAGTTCCATATGTGGAGGTTAGCGAGGTTGCCCCAGTGACCATCTTGGTTGACAGCTCAGTTTGGATCTTGCAGATTAGTCTCATTCTTTGTTGACAGCATGGCCACAGACAGCAAGGTGCCCCACTTTACAGATGGGGAAGCTGAGGCTGGGGGGGCTGGGGCAAGCCTACCGTCTTGAGGACATGCTCATCTGGCCATGGCCCCCCGAGCACAGCATCCCGATCCCTGGTCACCTGGCCTCTGTGTTTGGCTGGTGTGTGAGAACCTCCCCAGAGAGAAGCTGAGGCCTCGTGTCAGCTTTGGGGCAGGAGACTCAGTCACAACCCACTCTGTCTATGGGTGGGGCACGCAGGGTCCTGCGGGGTTACTAACGAGCTATGTGACTGCCACGCACTGCGCCCCTCTCGCAGCTCCTCTGTTACCACGTCTTCTGGGCCGTGCAGAGGTGCAGGGAGCAGGGCCTGTGGGGTGTGAGCAGCAGGAAGCGAGCGGGCTCACCTGACAAGGAGCCCCGGGGAGCACGAAGGCTGGATGTTCTTTGCTCATTCGGCGATTCTCCAGATTCACTGGCGTTTGGTTGCAAAGGGCCCAGTGCCGTTCTGTGGCTTTTGGAATCAGGCCTGTGAGCAGAGTTCCTCAGGGTCTGGGGCCATAGCCGGGGGTGCCCTGCGGTTCTCTGTGCCTGGCAGTTACACCCTTCCATTTGGGGACTGCCGTGGTTTTGTTGGTGTTTGGCTGCAGGAGTATCTGGGATGATTTTTTCGTGGTTTCGCAAAAACAGGTACCCATGGTTGGCATGTAGTGTGCAGCATCCCAGGCAAGCGAGCCGGGGGTGGGGGAGCTGGTGGGTAGTTTGCTGACCTGCCAACACCCACCACGGGCACCTCAGATTCTTGCTCAAGAGTTTTCCCAGGCTCGGTGCTGTGTAATTTGCAGAAGGACACAGTCGACTTCCCTCGTTTGTACCCTAAGGCAGAAGCTTCGTGGTTTATTTTCTAGTGAGGAAGAACGGGGATCTGGCCCTCTGGAGCCTGGGATGTGTGCCAGTCATGTGTGCTGCGTCCCTGTACCTCTGGTGTCCACACACTCTTCCTGTCCCTTTGAATTGCAGGTGCGGACGACTCACCCTCACTAGGGTCCTTCATGTCAGTTCCGACGGCTTTCTAAAGATCACACCGGCCTTTCTCTGGTGGTCCGGGAACTCATAGGTCACCCCTGAGGCTGGTGTCCCTGTGGATACCCGGAACTCCTGCTCTGTCTCTGCCCCTTCTCTGGGGGACGGAACACATCCTCTCTGGGGTGGGGTGCTTCCTGTCCATTTGCTTTTCCTGGGGAGCCCTGGTGGCCAGGTTGTGGGCCCTGCTGTGTCTTTCTGAAGATGTGTCATTATCCTGTCCTTCACGGGACAGGCCGGCAGGGCCCCCTCCCAGCCTCGCAAGGTGTGGGTCTTCCTCGGGAGGAAGCCAGCTGCCTCCTGCCACAACCAGGGTGCAGGTACTCGCTTGGGTCTTGGGCTTCCTGCATGGCTCTCAGAACACAGGCCTGAGGTGGGTGGCACTGAGCCTCCACACCTTCCCAAAGATGACCTGGACGCTTGTCCTGGAGTCCTCACCCTCCCGCTCATGGGCCGATTTGTCAGCGTTATGGCCGGCGTGCACCATGTCCCCAGATCATGTGACTTGCGGCGTTTAGACCCGGTCGCCGATTTAGCACTAGGTAAAATTTGTCTTCTGAAGGGAGGGTGCTCTCACGTTGTCCTGAATGCTCGTGTTTGTCAGAGTCTGAGGCTGCAAGGCTGTGGGACCCCTCATTTCCCTGTGTCGGCAGTGGGGGTACACCGGAGGGGGAGACCCCGGGTCAGGTGTAGGGGAGGTCACACCGACTGAAACCTGTTTGGGGTTGTCCCTGTCTTTTCACTGAGAGCACAGAGTGGACACAGGCAGTGTCGCACCAGGAATGTCTGGGTGACAGCTCTGTCTTTGCAGGGGTGTGGGGGTCCTGTCCCAGTGCTGGAGACACGTGTGGCCCACCCGGGACCACGTCTGGCACATAGTTCCCGATCTGCAGGTGCCATGTCCTCCCTGGGGTCAACTCCTCCTGTCTCCTCTGCAGGTCTCAGTGACAAGGTTCCCCCACCTCGCATCACTCAGAGTGCCCCTACCCACTTCCAAACCCACCTTCAAAATCTCCCTGGAAGGGAAGCTGGGATGGCTCAGCGGGTTAAGCGCTTGCTTTGAAGCCCCAGAGCCCAAGGATTGAATCCCGGCCCATGCGGACCCACATGCTAACTGGGGAGTGCCCCCAGCTCAGTTCTTGCCGGGACCTATGTGGGAGGCTCCCGGCCCAGTTCCTGCCCTGTGCAGCCCTGCGCCCACCTGTGGAGTGAAACTATATGGAAAACTAATTAATGTCAACTATGGAGACTGCTCTGGGCCCTCCCCCTTCTCTCTGTCTGTCTGTCTCTCTCTGTCAAAACAAACAAACAAATAAAAACCAATAAAAATAAATCTTAAAAAAAAAAATTTCCCTGGAAGACAGCAGCGGCAGGGTCACCTCATTGTCCTGAGTCCCGTAGTTGTGGGGGTCCTGGGAGGCAGGTGGCCCCCTGCACACACCCATCTCCTCAACCAAGAACTTGTGGGACACGGCAGGGTTTTTCCTTTTCAGAATGAGCAGGCCTGGATGGAGCTGGGGACTGCCGGGTTTCCTCATGAAACGGCTGTAATTGTGGGAGGAGCACTTCTGTTTTGGGCACATCACACAGGAAACATGATTTTGAGTAACTTGCAGTGAGAGGAGGCTTCTTCATGGGGGGCACTCCTCCTGGTTGGAAGGGGGCCCTGGGCTTGCGAGGTGGCCTTGGGAGCTTTGTCTCGTCCCCTTCTGACTTCTGTGCAGCCAAGTGGAGCAGAAAGTCACGGGAAGTCACATGCGGGAGGAAGAGGCCCCGAGGTCTCCTGTCACGGGCTGAGCTGAGCGCAGGCCCTCAGGGACGGAGCAGGAGAGAGCGCTCTTATTCCTGACATGCTGGCGGCTGCGTGTGGGCCCTGCAGGTATCAGAGGTGCCGGTCACCTCGGCTCTGTGCCCACTGCCCTTCTCTGCCCACACACGCTCATCAGCACTCTGAACACATGTCTCCTGGGCGGCCACCCAAGCACTGGGGACACAAGGAGTCCTGTACAGGACAGCATGTGTGGGGCCTGGTCTGTGGAGCAGGCCAGGAGCCCAGGTTGGGCCAGGGAAGGGACATCACAGGGACGCTTCTGGGCAGGCCGGGGCTCGGACAGCCTCGGTTGGCCTAGCAAAAGTGGGTCCCACAGAACGGAGGGCTGGTGCACCCCTGCAGGGGGGGACGGTGTGACCCAGACGTTCAGGAGGCTGGCCTTGCCACAGGCTCAGGGAGGAGGCGTGCACTCCGTCCATGGAGGTGAGCCCAGACTGCTGGGACAGCGGGTGCCGTGGATGGTTCTGGAGGGCGCCTGTGTGAAGCCTTGCTCTCCACGAGCATGCTGGGGAGCTGGGCTCCGTCACAGCCTTGCCCTTCCTCTACCCACCATCTGAGTACCATCTCAGTGCAGGTTCCTTCAGAGCTCTGTCCACATCCGTCCAACTGCCCATTGACATCTGTGTCTGTCTACCCGCCGTGTGTGAAACACACACTGCTATTGTAGTGTGCATATGTACCTGAGTGTGTGTGAGTGCGTGTGTGCGCATGTGTGTGTGTGTGGGCACATGCCTGTGTGTATGCATATGTCTACTCACATGCACATACGGAAGCAGCAGCTCTGTGCTCCCCACCACTCAGTGAAGTCCCCAGCCTGGAGCTGCCCTGAGCTGCAGATGCATGCCCAGCCTCCTGTTCCACGTCCCCACCAGGACCCCTCTTATGTGTCTTGAACTCAGTATGTCCCACACGGAACCCTTTATCTGTGCTTCCTTCCCAGCTTTTCTTCCTCCAGACCCTCCCCCCAACCCCCCATCTCAGGAAAAGGACACTGTAACTCCCAGCTCCCAGGGCGAAAACCCTGTGTCATCATTGACTTAGTTTTCTCTCACACCTGACACTTGACCCACCAGGTTGGCAGAAACCCCTTTGAAGCACCCAGAATGCACCACTCCCCCACCAGCACTCACAGCCACCATCACACCCGTCCCGTCTGGACCACTGCAGTTTCTGCTTCTTCCGGGCCCCTGCAGGCTGCTCTCTGCATCCTCTGAAAATAAGTCAGGTTGTTTCACTCCCCTGCTCAAAACGCTCAAATGGCTCCCTATTTCCCTCAGAATGATGTTCTCAGTCTCTCCACAGCCCACAGGGCTCTGCGCAGTCTGGCCTGTGGTTCCTCTGGACCCTCACCTCTGACTCTTCACTCCACCACACTCTCCTCCTCTATCACACTGCTGGCCACTCCTTCACAAACCAGCATGCACCGGCCCCAGGACCTTTGCATGCGCTGTCTCGTCCACCTGGAGCACTTCCCCCCGAAAGCTGCATGGCTAGCCTTTCATTTCCTCTGGTCCCTTACTGCAGACTTTGCTGGGCACTATGCATAAAATAGTAGCTTCCCCCTCTATCCCTCTCTCTCTCTCTTTCTCTCTCTCTCTCTTTTTTTTTTTTTAATAACCAAGAAATAAACCTCATATCAAAACACAGGAAAACTTTTAACCTAACATTTCTATTTCAGGGACTTTCCCCAGCATTTAAAAATCCTAGTTCGCTTGTCTTTACAGAAGGATTTCATCTGCTTTTGCAGATTCACTGGTCATGATGAGGATGCTAAGAGGCCAGTTGTTACTCAAGACATTTTGTGAGATTTGCAACAAAGTAACCCCCTGTCATTCTGTTATCCCTTTACTGGCCCTGTCTGTGTCTTTGTTACTTGTCTGTCTCTTTGCTCTTCAGGACACACTGAGAGCAGGGAACTTTGTCTTACTTTCTGTTATTATTTGCTGAATGGACTGGCTGATCAGTCCATCAGTGGTGTGGGGGACTGGCCTGGGGAGGCAAAGGGTACTGCTGTGGTCATCTCAGCATGGCATGATGGAGGGTGGCCTCGGGATGTGAAGGAAGGGGTCGGGCTTAGGTTGGACATTGCCAGACAGTGTCAGACTGTGATGACTCTCCATAAGGGCTGCAGTTCAGACACAAAAGATGAGGGTTCTCCTGATGTATCCTGCTGTCTGGTCTACGCCCCGCAGCCCACGACCTCAGGCCCGACCCCCAATCCTCAGCTCACTCTGTGACCTCATCCCAAGTGGCTAAGCCTGCGGTCACAGACTGCCCTTTAGAGGAAAAGTTAAAGGGTCTTTTTAAAGCTAAGTGGGAAAGACTAAATAAATTTGAGCTGGGTTGTGATAAAATGTAAAAGGATGCGTAAAGTCACCAGGGGGTACCTGGACGTTTAAATGTCTTTAAATGTTCCCCATGGTTGTATATGGCCATTTGAAATCAGTAATTTAATATTATGTTTTGTTTTTAATAAGGGGTTCATTTTCGTGGAGCTGTGGAGTTGTCTGCTAATCTGCGTTTGGTGACCCAAGCTCTGGGTCATGAAGCTGTAATAGCCGTCACGTTGACTTACGGAAAGTAAGTGCCCAAAGTGCCCGCAGAGAGCCTTGGGGGCGTTGAGGAAAATTCTCCAAAACCTGGCAATACCGGTAAATAAATAATGACTCCATGTCACACCAGAAGAAACTGCAGACTGCTTTGCACGCTACCCTTACTCTGGATGGGGAAACCCCTGAGCACGGGCCCACACCACCAAGACCATCCTTGTATCTTAGAGGTGGGTGTGAGTGCAGGGGGAGGGGCGGGTAGGGTCCCACCATTCCAGAAATTGCCTTGATTGCATTTCCTCAGGTCCAACGCTGAAACCTTTGGAAGGGGGTCTTGTTTTCCTAAAACATAACCAAACAAACAAACAAACAAAAAATCACCTGTAAGAAGAATGAAACCGAGGGCACTGGGCTCTACTTTAGGTGGATGAGTTTCATTTCTGCGACTCTGCTGGGTGGCCAGGCCTGGGGACAGCATGGTGTTGGGGCCACAAGTACAGTTCGTTCCGGGATGAGTGGGTGGGCTTCCTGGTGGGCCGGCCACTGAGCCTGGCAGAGTAGGGCCCGGCCTGTCCTGCAATTAGGGGGATGCTGGAACATGCTTCTGTACCAGCTTTGTAGCTCTTATGGGTATTTGCCTCCGGGGTCTCACTGAATGTGCTCCTTTGTACAAGGGGCCTTTCCCGAGAGCAATGTCATGGGGGCCGTGTCTAACTCGCTGGGCTGTTTACCCCATGGCAGCACGGGCTCGCTTACACCGACTGCGTGGTGGGACTACTACCCTGCTATTTTGAAATAAGTACGTGGGCTCACCTGTTCAGGTAGGATGCAGCATCTCATAGTAGCTACGGGTGGGTTCTGAAAACTTACAGATAGTGGGGTAGCTGACGGAGGCCCAGTTTCTCTTCCATTCTGCACTCCTTCCTGGTGCTGATGTGTGTAGACACACACACACACACACACACGCATGCACACATGGAAGGGTGTTTTTGATATCTGACTCAACTCTACAAAGGGGCCTTTAGCATAAGAAGAGCACACAGGAACTGCTGGGTGAGCTGGATTTTGGCAGCCCCGATGGTCTTGTGGTTACTCTACCCTGAGGCCAGACCACAGTGAGGCCTCCCCGTCCCCAGCGACCACACCAAAGTGGGGGAAGGGGCCACAAGGCACCAAGGAAGAGCTTCCTGCCCTCACCCACAAGAGGGGGCCCACAGGGGCCTGACTGGTTCCAAGCCGCGTCCCTGTGGATTCTGTCAGGGCCGGAATACGATGCAAAGGACCCTCCTGTGTGTCTGTGTGAACTGAGTGTGCTTGACCGGCTGTCAGGCACCGTCTAGAAACGGTCTGTTCCGGTCCTCCCCTCTACCACTGAAGGTGGGGAGCTGGACAACCTTGAGGGTGGCACTTCCACCTGGTGGCCCTGTGACAAGGAGCGTAACTGCAGTGCGGTTCTTCTCCCGACCCCACTGCCCTGTGCTCTCGCCCCCCACCGTCCATCAGAAACTGATGGAAGGGTGAGCCTGAGGCCTTTTGTCGGAGGCTGTGCATCCCATACATGAGGTGAGGCCCAGAACTTGAGCATCTGTTTTCTCGTTACTCAGGAGTGAAATGACCCACAGGACGAGGAGGGCTTTCTGGGCGTTGCAGGTTCCAGGGTTAGAAGGGTAGACTTTCGGGGTCAATGGCTGGGAGCCCGGCTGGCGTGGCTGGGCGTTGGGGCCTCATCTTGATGATAGAGAAGGTGAGGTGTGCTCCCTAGGGCTGTCGCGTGTGCAAAGCAGGAGTCACTGCTATCGCTGTATGGGGCACGTGTGCAGTGGCAGGCGGGGTGGCACACCCCTCAATAGAGTCGAGCAGTGCTCACAGCTGGTGGGGGACCAGGGGCGAGGACCCCTTGTTGAAGGGCTCAACCCCCAGCAGCGCACGCAGACTGCCCTCTCGGGTCAACACTGAGACCTCTGGGGAAGGGCTGGGCTCCGAATGGGAGCATCTGCCTTAACTCTGCCCTGAGGGGCGTGAGAGAGGATCTGGCCAGAACAGGGGTGGCAGGGTGCTTGGACTTCCCTGGTCATGTCTGAACTAGACTGCAGCCCCAGCCCCAGGTGTGACCCCTGCCATAGACACCTGCCGATTCTGCCTCCTCTCAGGTTCTGGGTGAGGGGGACGGATGCAAGTGAAGCCATGACAGCTTCCGTCATTGTGTCCTATTTGAAAAGCGGACCCAAGATCTTCAGGACACACTGTTAAAGGGCACAAGCCACGGAGTGGTGCATGCAGTAGTTTTATCACGGGTGCGTGCACGTGTGGAAAGTTCTGCAGCTTGCGCACTAAGCCTCGGACAGAGATTCAGAGGAAAGGAGAACTGTGATTTCTTTACTCTGTGGACTTCCCCCACCAGCGTTTTCAGATGGTCTGAAAGACGTGATTGATCACATAAGACGAGTACATACAGTACGTACTTTCCTTGCCTTAGAAAACACTAAACCTGGCATTGGCGTGACAGGAAAAGACGCACGTCCGGGGCGTCCGTTCCCCCGTAACCAGTCCCAACGACGCTGCCTGCGTCTCCATTCCTGTCGTCGCTGCTTGCTGGCATCTTCCTCTTTACGGGCTCTGTGACGGGCTGTGTTCCTCAGTCAAGCTTCAGTGTTACACAACCATCCTGTACGTGCTGGAAAGTCCTCGTGAAAGAGGACAGTGCAGGACAGAGGGTCTGGGTGGAACTCAGAAGGAACTGTGTCTGGACTCGAAGGAGGTCAGAGCCATCCCCTGATGCTTTTCTTTCCCATTTTTCCCCTTGTGCTTTTTTTATGATAAACTTCCTTTGATTTCTACTGTGTGCGGCCTTATTCTCATTCACTTGGATTTAAAAAAATCAGTCTGCTGGATTGATGTAACACAGAGGGTTCTGGATGTGGTCTCATCACCCAGCTGTTCTCTGTCGATGAACTAGTCACCGCCAGGGTCTCCTGTGGGAAGGCCGCTGGCTTCGGCAGGACCTGTCTGAATGTCCAAATTCATTCTCTGAGGGTCCCACTGAAACAGCTTCAAATGCTGCTGCCACACCCAGGGCTCTGCCGGAGACATCATGTGATTCGTTCTAAGACGCCAGGTGGGTGATAGGGGCAGCGATCAGGCACCCAGCGGGCCTGCCCCCTCCCTGCCTCCGCCCAGGGGGCTGCGACCAGGCACACCGGGTCCTGCCCCCGCCCAAGCCTCCCCGGCCACCCGCAGGCTGCCCCCGGGCTCCCCCAGCCTGGCCCTAGTGGGGGTTGCTGTGTGCAGGCAGCTGGCCTCTCCCAAAAGAGTAGGAATAAGAAGCTGCAGGCATGGGACCCAGGCATGTCTTGCCACACACCAGTCGCTCCGCTAAACCTCCCCAACCTGCTGATGGCAACTAGTCGGTGTGCAGGACACATGGCAGTTGGGACAGACACTGAGTCAGTGCCTGCCCAGCATCGCAGACCCGTGCCCCTGTCCCTGGGCGCGCTCTGTGCTGCCCGAGTGGCTGAGGTGTTGGGGGAGCCATACACACCGTTGGTTTAGCACACAGCGAAGTCTGCCCAGGGCTTTGCTGGCCTTCTGACAAAACAGGCTCAGCACACGCCCCACACAGCCCACCTCCACTCCCAGCCACGTGGCTGACACTGTGGGGTCACAGATCCGTCAGGGGCTGCCGCTGCCGCTCGGACTTCACTCCGGTTGAGGCTGGGCATGGGGCCAGCCCCGCATCCACTGCACACCCGTGAGGCTGTCTGCTGCGAGGTTGGGGCAGTGAGAGGGGGCGTCCTGGCCACACACATTCTAGCCCTGCACTTACTGCTGGGTGACGCAGACAATGTCCTCACCCCTGGCACTCAGATGGGGTGATAGTCGATGGCCCTTTGCGGGGTCATGAGGATGGTGTGATGTCACTGGGACAGAGTTGGGCTCAGCACATGGCCAGCGTGTGCAGCCTGAGGTCCCAGCTCCGACGTTTCTGACCCACCTCTCTGGGCAAAGCCCTGTCTCAGCTGCCCATTTGCTCCACGTCACCACCCACATACTTTCCCTCTAGGACTTTGAAGTGCTTTCTGTGTGACCAGAGAACTGGATTCGATGAGTCACGGTGATGACATGTGATTAGACACAGGGGTGACAGATGTGCCGTGGTGGCCGTTCGCTCGTCCCATCACCTCTCCCATGACTGCACACGGCTTTCGGCACACGGGTGCTGGGTGCTGGGGAGCACAGGTTGGTGCTGTGAGCCACCCTATGTATATAATAGACAAAGTCACACCAAAGACTGGACAGGATGTTTTTCAAAACAAGCTGCCATCATGTGGGGGATCCCAGAGGACAGAAGAACCATGAGACTGGCCACTGCCATGTGGGTGAGAACCATGTGTGTCGGCCTCTGCCTGTGACCAAGCAAGAATGGAGAGATGTAGTGGAAGAAGAGAATGAGAGTAGCCTGCACTCTAACCCCCTCTGCGAAAGGAAGATGGTTTTCAGCACCACCTTCCTTGGTGTTAGGGCACTGTTCTCAAAAGACATGGAGAGGGCTTCTGAGTGGCCTGGAGCTGAAAGGAGGCTATGCCAGTGAGGATATCAGCAGTCTTCATACATAACATGGCAAAGGATTCTCTTCTGAGCAGGGGACACTGTCATACTCCAAAGAAATGTCTTTAAACATATACCTGTCACCAGTTATACCTCTCCCCATTGTTTTGTATTTATTTCTACTTTTATGTTCTGATTCTCCACCAGAATGTAAACTTCATGAAATTAGGAAACACATTTGTCTTGTTTAACAATACAGTTGTCTCACAGTTGGTGTTAAAAAAAAAATAAAAAAAAAAAGTACCAAGTACCCTAAAATGCAGAGTTCTCTGAGGGTTAAAAACACACAAATGCACTGCTATTGGTGAGGTGATTTCTCCCCCACCACACCCCACCAAAATTTGCATCTCTGTCAGTGCTTGACAATTAGTTATTACTTAAATAACAAAACAAAAAACTGTTAAACACTGAGGTAAATCAATTCTCAAATGATTACCAGTGTAACAGAAAAATGTAGTTCGCCCTGATTGTTCTCATCCAAATGTTATTTCTTACCACCTGCCACAAGTCAAGTTTTACCAAAAATCTGTTCCTTTTCCTAAATCCAATGATTAATAAATATCAATGTATTTTAAAATTAAAATACATTGCCATGCTATATCCCATTTATGCCCTGTACCATTAATCCTATTGCACCGTGAGATTTTGATGTCCGGTACACATGGTTCAAGTTAAGCTCAGCTACAATTTGCTTGACTGTGTTAAGGCCTTTGACGGCCATAGGTGAGTCCAAGCATCCCCCTAAAAATTAAAAATACCAAAGGCATGACACCACAGTTATGTGTCGGCATGGGCTGATTAGTCATGAACCCATCGTGATGTCTTATTTAAGAGGAAAGAATAGGCAATTTTTTTTTATTTTTATTGTTTAACCACAACAGTGGTTATAATATAATTTTACTTATAATAAAATAAAATGATTTTACTTTGGGGAAAAAAAAGCCCTCAGGGAGCTCACTGAGGAAGTGAATGTACAGAGGAGGTGGCCCAGAGCACAGCTCTAAGCAACTCAAGACGGTAATTAGGTCATGCTCCTTCCACACTGCCATTTGCCAGCTGGTTCATTGGAGGGACTATGTCCTTAGAGAGACGGCAAACCCGCCACGGGCAGGGGACCCGCCTTCCTATCCTGCTCTATTTCTGACAGCACCTGGCAGTTGCACGAACTGTGAATGCTCAAGAAACTTGGTTCTGTTCAGTAAACATTCACTAATCCCAACCTGTTTGCTTGGTATGATGATAAGCACTGGAGAGATAAAGAAAAATGCTCAACAGGCTCAACCAAATCACTCCCGATTTCCACCATGGACTGCTCAGCAATGACCGCCTGCTCCACAGTGGTGAGGTCTGGGGTTCAATTCCTGGGTCCAGCCCATGCATACCCATATACTGAACAGCGTCGCAACTGGTTACTGCCAGGATGGCTCGGTGGCAGAGGTGGGCAGGCTCCCCGGGGAGGCCAAGCTCCTCCCAGGAGCAGACATGCACTTGGCTGTGGCAGCCTGGGTGGGCAGGAGGCGCCACGCAGGACCGTGTGAGGACTCAGGACACACATGATTGGAGCCCGCTGCCACCATGCTGGGGCTGCTTCCCTTTTCCTAGACAGGTCTTTTCCGGTCTTGGGAGAGGGATAAAGACTGTCCACATGTCCTATGAGCTGACTCCCGTGTTTTGGTTTGGGGGTGTGCTGTGTGCCTGCTTCTCACAACCGAGCTGGGCCCTCCCTGCCTGCCCCCCCTCCTGGCCCCTCACGCACCCTGATCTTCCAAGTAGACCTTCCGAGAATGCCATGTGCAGTTTTCCAGTGGGTGAGAAAATATGGAGATTCATGTTATATTTTGCATCACATTTTAAACATTTTCAGTTCAGTAAAAACAACAGCGAAACCAACCTTCCACTGAACTCACCTTCTAGAAACCTTCTGTGGCCTCGTGAACTCTGCTCGCGTGGTCCCCGCTCGGGCCTCTGGCCTGCAAAGCCCCCCCTCACTCAGTGCTCAGCACATCTGACTGGCCGTGTGTCCTTTCTGCCTTCTGGCCGGGGTCAGCTTCTTACAGTTTCCTTTTTATTAGCTCATGGTAGATCACCCTAACTTGATGGTAAACCCTGAGACAGGGATTAAACATGACCTTGTCAGAAGATTTCTGTAAAAGCAAATCATGCTTACTGAAAATAAAAATAATTCTAACATAGGAAAGTGCAAGAAAGAAAGTAAATTTTGGTTGCAATCCAGTCCCCCAGAGAGAACACTGCCCTTGGGGCTATGACATCCTGCTGGTTCATCTTCTCTTACCTGCACCAGGTGCGGCCTCTATACCTATATAGGTGATGTCTCTTACCTGCACCAGGTGAGGTCTCTGTACCTATATAGGTGAGGTCTCTCACCTGCACCAGGTGCGGTCTCTGTACCTATATAGGTGAGGTCTCTCACCTGCACCAGGTGCGGTCTCTGTACCTATATAGGTGAGGTCTCTCACCTGCACCAGGTGCGGTCTCTGTGCCTATATAGGTGAGGTCTCTCACCTGCACCAGGTGCGGTCTCTGTGCCTATATAGGTGAGGTCTCTCACCTGCACCAGGTGCGGTCTCTGTGCCTATATAGGTGAGGTCTCTTACCTGCACCAGGTGCGGTCTCTGTACCTATATAGGTGATGTCTCTTACCTGCACCAGGTGAGGTCTCTTACCTGTGAAGGTGATGTGTGCACATTGTTGCTCAAGCAGGCTCACACTGGCCGTCACTGTTGTGGGAACGGAGCAGCACCACGCTTCTTTATCATTCCTGTCCCAGTTGTTCCCCTTCCCAACCCCATGATCAATGTATGTGGCCGAGTAGCTAGTATTTTGTAACAACTCGGTTCTAACAACACAGTTTAAGGGCCTCAACTAGTCAATCAGCACACATTTTGAGAGTGAGGGCAACACAAGGTCAACAACCCAGGCTGAGTAGCCAAGCTGCCAGGTTCGGAGCCTGACCTCACCTATGGGACCCAGGCAAGGACGTAAACTCTCCTTGTCTCATATGCACATTGGGGAATTATAATAGGGCCTGCCCCATACACCTGTGCCAGTGCTTGGCTGTTTTGCAAGGTGCCAGGTGCGTGGCAGGCACCTGGTACAGTCCTCTCGGCCACCTGTTAGTGTGGAAGCCCTGGGGTGTGGGAGCGAGGGCAGCAGCAGCTCTCTCCCACACATACCCACACCGGGTACAGTGAGGGCCGTGTTCTGGAAGGCGGCTCAGGACTTCTGTCCGTGGGGACACTGAAGAAGGCACGTCACCGCTCCGGGCCGGCCGGGGAGATCCTTCTGCAGGGTGTGCCAAGCTTCCTCACCCCGTCCACACAGGTGACGTGGGGGGCACCACACTGGCTGGGGTGCCGGTGGGCTGAAGGCAGCCAGCTGGGTGGCCTTCTCCAGGCACCCTGGTCTCGCCCTTCTCGCCTGGTCACCCCCGCCAGGGGGTGTGAGGGGCGGACGCGCTGGTCCTGTGTCCCTCTTCTCTTGTCCTGTCCTTGGCTCTGTCCAGCAGTGCTCTTGGCCTTAGTGGCTGGCGTCCTGAGTCTGAGGGCTGCCACAGAAGCAGCGAGGAGCCCAGAGGTTCATTTCTGTCCCACAAGGAACAGTCACAATGCCTTTTGCTTTCTGGTCCTGATAAAAGAAGGGAGGTAGGGAGGGGACGGGCTACATGTAGTTCTAACCAGGGGAGTTTGTTAGAGTCCTCACCACCCAGCCTTGCTGTGAGGGTGTCAGACAGGACCCTCTCTTCCAGGGCCGGCTCCCGTCTTGCCAGGGACCACTGAGGGGGCCTGGTGGAGGCTTCACAGAGGTGGGAGTGCGCAGAACTCCACACGGTTTGGTTAGGTCCTCTTGTCCTGTTGGCTCCTGATGGATGGAACCATGCCATAAACCAGTGCCAACGTGAGCTACAGGGTCATTCCAACCAATCTGTGATCAGTACACTTGTCAACGTGGGAACACGCGGTCTGCAGCTCCGTTATGTTTACGGGCACAGCTGTGTTTGCTGTGGTCTGGAAGGGCGATTGCATGAGGAGGGCAGGTGGAGTGTTGGGAGGTTACCTGGATGGGACGGATGGGACACCTGGCCTAGGTGTACCTGGTGAAATAGGAAGTCATGTGACCTCAGGCAAATTCTTCCACCCTTCAGCTTCTCTTTCTTCTTCTTGAAACAGAGGAAAAGTGAGCTGTGTTCCAGATGCAGGTAGGTGTCTCACAGACAAGGGTCCTTGGTCAAGCCTGTGTGGGGAACACTGGTCCACCATGTCCTCCAGTTACAGAGCTCCTGAGCGGATCCCAGGCTCCAGGATCACCTGCAGGAGGGCATGCAAGGCTGTGCAGCTGGCATGGCAACCACCTGGGTGGGACGCAGATGTGCCAGAGGGCCGGTCGTGCATTTCGCTTTCCCCTTGTTGTTCCTGAGATAAAGACAGAGGCCAGGATTTCACTCGTTGCTTTAGGCCGAAAGGAGGAAGGAAATGAATGGATGCTGAGACTCTTTCTTGTACCCTGCCTTGTGAGAACAACAACAATAATCATACGGTGCTGCGCGTGGACCTCTTTTCTAGAACATTCCACATACTTTCTTGGCTTCATGAAGTCTTTGTGCTTTTCCCCTTTAGGGTATCCAGGTTGTGAAGACTTTGCCATAGAAATCACCCGAGCTGTGATAAGCAGTGGTGTCCAGCGGGTCTGTGGCCCCCAGAACACCGGCCATTGTGACGTCTGCCTTTCTTTGCTCCTGATAATGGTTGGTGTGTCCTGGGCATGCTCGGGCCTCAGCTGGACACTACCTCCAAGGAGCGTCAGATTGTCACTTCACACATCTCTGTACGGACAGGACCCCACAGAAGGCAGCCTGAGGTGTCTGCAGGGGGCGCTGGCTGTCGGTGGGGGAGGGGGTCTCCTTTTTCCTTCTGGTCTAGACGATTCTGTGCTGCTAACTGCTGAGCTCACAGTCTCAGGGGTGGAGTCTAAGTACTGGGAAGGGGGACACGATTTTCTTAAATTTAGGCTTCTTTCTTTTAAATGACCATAGAAAAGATTTCTAGAAATGTCAGCTAAAAAGATGGCACTGTAGCCAGAGCTTGCGATGCTAAAAAGGGATGACAGACAAAGCCCAGGGAGGCTGCCCAGGGATGCCCTCAGGGGACAAAGCTGCCTTGGGACCACATGCCACCTTCTCCCCAGGGCCCAGAGCCACCTGGGTCAGTGTCCAGCGCCAGCCTCTGCCGGCTGCTTCCCCAGGCGTGGCTTTTGCCGGGCGCCCGCAGGAGGGCTATGCCAGAAACAGCCGTGGGTGTATCTGAGGTCCATGGGGCCCGCAGATGTTGGGGTGTCATTCTGCTCGGGCCCTTATTCTGTCACATGGATGGTTGAGCCGCCTGCCTCTGAGCTGGCTGTGACCCTACCCTGAAAGGTCACCTACTGCAGCTGTGCTGAAACCCTCAGAGGTGCTGGGCGAGTGCCGCCTTCCTCATGCCCATCCCACAGAACCACCGACGGCGAGCCACCCGGAGTTACAGGGCTTCCGCGTGCCGAGGCTGCCCCGGGGAATCCTTCTCCCTGAGCAGAGACCTCCTGTCCATGGCATGGGTGCCACATGGGCAGCTTTCACTCGTGGGTCTGAGCCCCAGCCCCTCTGTCTGCCTGTCCTCCATGGCTTCTGAGGCCCTGTGCCCACTGAGCAGCTTCCGGCAGCAGAGGCATCCCCGGGTGCAGAGCACGACAAGGCAGCTGGATGGGGGCTCGAGGGGCCCGTGGGCAGGGCTGGGCCAAGGGCAGACAGAGGTGGGCTGTTCCCTGTCCTACCCCTGCAGTGACCTCGGTGTTCTTGTCAGACCCCCAGTGACCCCAAGTGAGCAGGAGACTCTGGTGGGTTCAGAGGCCCCAGGACCCCCAGGGCAGGGCAGGGACAGGCAGCTCCATAGCCCCCTGAACTTGTCTAGTCCAGCCCAAGGAAGGCAGCCTCTGGCACAGCCCAGGGACAGTTCCTGCCAGGTGTGACCACATGTCCCAAGCTGTGGGACAGCGAGTGGCAACTTCCCACTATCCACCTCTTCTGGGGTGGCTGTGGGGCCTGGCTGACAGCAGGGCTGGTGGCAGTGAGCCCAGCCAGCAAGGCCAGGGCCCTGGCTTGTGCCCGGCATGTGGCAAACCTGCGGCTCGTAGGAGGCTGCAGAGCCTCACACCCAGCGGGAGCCAGCTGACCTGGCTTCCAGGACGGTGGGTGCGCATGCCCATCCCGGGTGCCGGGCTGCATCTCTTCTTGAAAGACAAAGAGGCCACCTTTGTCAGGGCGTAGGTGAGTGTGCACAGCGGCTCCCAGGGCCTGGAAGAGCCAGCATTTGTGGTGTTTTCTTGAGGTTTCTTAAAGGAAATCTCTCACGTTCTCTGGGGTGTGGCGCTTGCCTGCTGGGAACAGACACAGTTTATCTTACAGAGAAAATTGTTTTGCAAGAGGTTTCCCACAATTATGGTCTGAGGGAGGGTCCCCGCCAGCTTTTCTTAGTCACTTGGGCTTAAGGGGAAGGTGGTTTTTCTGTTGTTGTTGTGTGTTTTTTTTTCTTCTTTCAATCTGAAGGCCGGCCATCTGGGAGCAGTCACACAGTAATTACCCCAGTGAGGACACAAAAGGACAGCCTGTCAGCAGTTTCTGTGTGCTGCAGGTGGCTGAGGGCTTTTGGTGGAATGTCACAAAGTGCCCGGGTTGGGGGTGAGTCAGAGATCCTTAGGTCACTTGTGGTTTTCTTTCATGGTTTTGCTGTGACTATTAACTTGTTTTTACTGAACAAGAAAAACAGGTGTTTGGGTGTCTGTTGGAAACAGTGCTGCCTGCTCAGAGCCATGCACTGTAGTCACACGGTCCCCTGTCTGGCTGGCACTAAGTGGGGAACTGAAATAGGGCGCAGCCAGCAGAACCCTCCGGTGGGCACCCCTAGGCACCAAACTGAGCCTGAACCCCGGTTCCTGGTGACTTTATAAGCAAGGAAAGCAGTGGAGGAAGCACTCGCTGGATGCATTTGAATGGGTGACTTGCTGGGCCAGCCCTCAGGGCCTCTCAGACCTCTGGGAGGTGAGCACACATGTGCACACACATGTGTGCGTGTATGTGTGTGTGTGCATGTGTGTGCATGCATGTGTGTGCATGTGTGTGCATGCACCCGTGTGCACTCTGATCTTGCCTTTAATGTTCTTGTTGCCTACAGGAGCTGACACCTGTCACCCGGGGTTCCCTTGCTGTTTGGATGGAAATAAAAGCAGCGCATTTGTTCAGACAGGACTCTGGGCTTTCTCTCCACGGGGCCCACAGCTTTTCCAATCCTGCTAAGGTCAGCGCCCCCAGGATAGGGATGCACAAGACCCCACTGCCTCAGGCTCTCCTGCAAAGTCCTTCAGAAATGATAAGATTTGGCTCCAATCATGGCTGCTGTATTCACAGAGAGGTCGGGAAGGAGGTGCCAGTGCAGGGCCGGCCTGGGGACTGCAAGTGGCTGGAATCTGCCAGATGACACAAACTAGGAGCCTTTTTACCAGGAGTTAGAGGTGCCCCAAATGTCCCCATCACCGTACCTGCAGGCTAACTGTGAGCTCAGACATGACTTCTGCAGGGCTGAGGGTTAAACCTCAGCCTGGAGGGGAAGCGGCTTCCTGGTCCCCTGCCACCAAGCCAGGCCCAAGGCTGTGGGCCCCCTGGAAATGGTGGGGTGCTTGGACTTCCCTTCTGCGGCTGGGACCTCCAAGATGAGCTGCCAGGGCCCTGCAGCTGGCAGGAAGCATTAGGAGGGCTGGAAAGTCAGGTGCTCCGGTTATTAGAAATGAATGTCACAGAGGAATGTCATTTCCGAGGGAGATGGCAGCATGGCACTGTCACTGGCTGCTCTCCAGGAGGTGCCAGTGGTGCATCTTGGGACAGTTACTGCTGCCCCTCCACTTTGTCCCCTGCTGTGTCCCCAGCCCTTGAATACGCCTGGCACACAGCACTCAGGTCATGGGCCCATGTCTCTCTTTTGGGAGGTCATACAGGGTGGAACACCTGTCAGTGCACCACCGGTCACTTCCAGGGCCACCCTCACCTTCTCCTGCCACATGCACTTACTGGAGGGACAGGGGTGGTATAAACGAGAAGGCAAGCAGCATCGGGCCGCTGTGAACAATGGCGGCATCTGACAGGGCCCCGGCGGTGAGACAGCCATCTTGCTGGCCGCTCTGTAAGGACAGACAGAGATGGCTCTGCTCAGCCTTCTGGCCACCCAGGGTTCTGCTGGAGGGGACCCTGAGGTCCCTGAGACCAGGAGGCTTGGGATCAGAGGTGATCCCACACAGGCTACTCCTGAGGCCTCCCTGGAATTGGCTGCATTGACCGAGCACCTGTTGTACGTAGGGACTGATACCAGACTCAAAGCACACCATGGTGAACGGTGACACAGGGCTGGGGCTCCTGTCCCATCCTCTAGAGCCTGAGGACGTTCAGAAGGATACGGAGGGAGAGCGGTGGTCCTCACAGACTGCCAACATGAGAGGAAGGCAACTTCTGCTTGAAAAAGCCAGTCTTGGTTCCTGTTTTCTGTCTGGCAGTAGCGCAGGGAATGTTACCCCCACATGTTTGCTCACCACAGGCTTTCCCTCCTGAGCCCGGGCATGGCCATGGCCGTGGAGTGCGGGTGCCCAGAAGAGGGGCCTGGAGGGGGGCCCACAGCCCCCTCCTCTGGCTCACTGTCTTCCACAGAGGACAAGGTGTGTCTGGGCTCTGGGGGGCTTGGCTGCGTGTGCCCTTTTCCCTCTCCTGCTGGTGATGGCAGTGTGCTCCTGCACTGTTCCTGGTGCCCAGTGACCACAACCTTTCCTTCCTCCACAGCTGACACTCCACCAGACCAGTTATCACTGTGTGCAGTAGCCTGTGACCCGGGACAGATGAGGCCATCCTCAGACAACCTTCCTGCAGGACAGAAAGGAGCCCAGGGGGCTGGTGTGGGACCACTGGACTTGGGGGACCTAGCTTTATGGGCATGGGGAGTGTTCTTCCTTAGGTGGCCCATGAGCCATGAGGTGAGCTGTGAACACCAGGCCAACACTAGTGCCTTGGAGGGGACTGGGCCCAGCTGCACAGATCCCGTTACTGTGAGGTCTGGGTGGCATTTTCTTCCTCTGCTCTCAAGGTCACCTTGAGAGAGGGAAACTGCCTCCCTTCCCCTGGAGGGCAGGGAGGATCCATGTCTGTCTGCCAGTGCCAGCTGCTGTGCCACGCGGCAGTGCTCTCTCTTTGGTGCCTCACTGCCACGAGTCTCGCCCATCAGGGACAAAGATGGGCCAGGGCTCGTCTCTGCTTTCTTTCAGAAGGCCAAGCGCATCCTTTCCGGCCATCTCTGG
Organism: Craseonycteris thonglongyai; assembly: GCA_004027555.1. NCBI lineage: Eukaryota > Metazoa > Chordata > Mammalia > Chiroptera > Craseonycteridae > Craseonycteris > Craseonycteris thonglongyai. Next base: position 26,724 of record PVKE010008061.1, read on the forward strand.
GCACGTGGGCCAAGGCATAGCCTTCCAAACCATTGGCAGACCTGACACCTTCTGGCAGCCCATGGCCTAGACTTGGGTGGTGACGCTAGGAGCCACCAGGTTGGCCTCTGGGACCAACCAAGTTCTCCAATCCAACTTTGCCATGGAGCTGTGAACTTGGTGCCTTTTAGTCCTCATTTCAAGTTTCTTTCATGGACGAGCTATAAGATTTTGTGAAAGTTCAAGTTTTTTTGACCACCAGCTGACCACAAACACTCTTAGAAGGGACAACACTCACTAATATGTTTATGGTACCATCTTACAAGCTGCACTGCCTTTCTGGCTGGTCATGGAGTCTGGGGTCTCAGCTGGGGGTGACACAAAAGCTGGTGGAGATGAGGCCGAGGCCTGCCATCGGCTGGCTTTGTCATAATGGTCATCATGCCACACGGGAGCAATGGGCCCCTTCTCTTCTTTAGACTGAAGGTGGGCTGCTTTCTATGTCACTGCTGCTGTGAGGATTTGAGAAGTCACCCTTCAGATGCCGGGATAGCTCAGCAGTTGAGCACTTGCCTTGCAATTGCAAAGTCCCAGGATCGATTCCCAGCCCAGCCTGTGCAAATGCACATGCTGAACTGAGGCACAACTGGTAACTGCTGGGATGGCAGCAAAGGTTCTTGCCTCTCATGTGGGAGTCCCCCCCCCCCACTAGTTCTGCTCCCGTCCCACGTGACCCCACATCCACCTGTGTGTAAGGAAACCATGTCACCACTAATGAAGTATAACTATGGAGACTGCTCTGGGCCCTCCTCCTTCTCTCTGTCTCTTTCACCTTCTCTCAAAATTTAAAATAAAAATAGAATCTTAAGAAAACTGCCTTATTTTAAATAATTTGTACTTTTAAGGGCTTTTTTTATTCTGTTCTTCTGAACTTGTGGTGTGTAAATCCATTTTATGTGTGCTAAACACAATTATTTAAAAGTATCTGTGGCTCAGGGATCCATCATGTCATCTTCTCCATGTGCCTGTCACTGTGCATGGAGGGGAGAAAGTGAATTTGTTCCTCCATTACCAGAACTAAGCCGAATAGCAATGACAGGCAGGGAAACTTGGGCTAAAGGGGGCTTTAGGGTCACGATAACTTGTAAGCCCCCTCTCTCCTTTTTGTGGCTATTACGTTTTGATACTGAGATGCCTAGATTCAAAACAGTGGACTTGCTGGACCCACAGTGCCTCGTGGAATTCCCGCAAATGGCCACCCGTAGGTGTACGCTGTCTGCTGATGGTCCGAGACCGGAGGACTGGAGGTGTCGGGCGTGGAGACAAGCATGAGGTAAGCAGAGGGTCCCGGCAACGTCAGCGGCCATTAGAAACCATGTTTCCCAAGAAGATTTAATGACACAGGGGAGGAGAGCCAGTGTTACGTGGGTGCTTCAGGACCCAAACCCTGTTCCCAGGATGGTCGGGTGAGTCAGCTGAGAAGACCACAGCGGGGAGGCAAAGCCAGCCAGACCTGCTTCCTCAGCCCCAGGAGGGTAAGAGGAAGGAAGGCCCAGCAAGAGGTGCAGAGCCCGGGGCGGGGGCTGTGACCCCTGACGGACAGGTCACAGGGGAGGAGGCCAGGGTGAGGGCAAGCGAAGTCTGTGGTGTGGGGCACTTCCGCACGAGCCATCCTTGTCATGGGACGCCATCCCTGTCCTGCCCCTTGGACTGGAGGCCATCAGCAGCTGACCTCTTGTTTGAGGGTCCCTTAGACTGCCCCAAGGTTCTGTCCGCAGGGTCCTCCTGTGTGATTTAGAGTTCCATTTGCAAGGCAGATCGAATGCAGTCCAGTTGTGTGACTAATGGGTCAGCTGAAATGAATCTGTGGGGCTTCACAAAGTTTCTCTTGTTTGTATTTTCCCACAGACTGTCGCAAAGCATGTGCTCTGGGCACTGTGCGCTTCAGCTCCTGGGCTCCAGGGCTCAGGTGAAGGGCCCATTCTGGCTTGTGAGGCCTTTGCAGCGGTGCCGTGGATTTCTTTATGCTGCTGGCTTAGATAGAAATGGAAAGGAAGGCTGCCATGTGTCTTCAGAAGGCGAGGAAATGGAAAAAACAAATTCTGTTTCCAGAGTGACTGCTCTCCAAGTGCCATTGGCTTATCACAGCAGCCCTGTGCTCCCAGTGTCACCAAGAGAGAAGTGGGGACAGAGGGTTCAGACTTCCCTTCAGGGCCTGACAACCAGGCTGGGAGTGGGGGGTTCAGGCAGAGGGCCCCCCACCTCAGGCGGGTCCACTTCCTGTCCTGCCTCTTCTAATGGTTATTCGCGGTTGTCGCTGCATTCATCGCTGCTTGTCTCCAATTCTCCTGAGGGAAAGTGTTAGACGTTCCTGTAAACAAAAAGGAAAAGGAAAAGGAAAAAGGAAGGAGTTTGTATTATTTCAGGAGACATACATGCTTATTGCTGAAAAATTGCATATTGACTCTTTGCTACAAATCCTCTAAAATTTTTTTATTCTGAAGTCATTATAGATTCACAAGAAGTTGCGAAGACTGTGCAAAGAGGCCCTGTGGACCCTCCACCCAATTGGCCCGCTGGTTTCATCTTACATGGTTATAGTGCGATACCCAGCCAGCTGTTGGTGCCGTGTGTGTCTATGTTTTATGCCCGACACCAGCACCGCAGTCAGGAATTCGAAGGGCCCCATCACCACAGAGGCCCCTGGGTCCCTCCCCTCCTAGCTCCCCTGTCTCCCCACCATGCCGGCCCCTGGCAACCACTAATCTGTACTTTGGTTATTTTGAAAACGTTAGGGAAATGCAATCATCCAGTATGTGACCTTCGAGATGGTATTTTTTCACTTGGCAGAATTCCCTTGAAACCCATCCAAACTGCTGCATGTACCAATAGTCCATTTCTTTTTATTGCTGAGTGGTACTCCACTGTGATGCTTAATTGTGTGTGTTAATGGGGTGAGGTCATGGTACCTAGATATTTGGCCAAAGATTATTCTATACATTTCAGTGACGATATATATATATATTTTTTTTAAGCTGAGATTAACATTTAAATCAGTAGACCTTTGTCGGCAACCCTCCATAATGTGGCTGGGCCTTGTCCAATCAGTTGAAGGCCTTAACAGAGAAAAGACTGACTTCTTCCAAAGAAGAGGGAATTCTGTAGCAGCTGGCCTTCAGATTTTAGCTGCAACATCACTTCTTTCCTGGTCTGCAGCCTTCCATCCTACAGATTTGGGGCTTGCCAGCTTCCACAATTTTGTGAGCTAGTTCCCTCAAAATCTCCCCACTCACCTCTGCCCCACCCTCCCCATACATTCAAAGTATGGTTGTACCAGTTTGTTTAACCATCCATCCATCCATTGCAGTGTATTTTGCATCTTTCCAGTGTTTAACTATTATAAAAATAAAGCCACAATAAAAATCTGTGTATAAATTTCTGTGTGGCTATAAGCTTTTATTTCTCTGGAATACATACTCGGGATTGCAACTGCTGGGTCATGAGGTAAGGGTATGCTTAGTTTTTTAAAGAAACTGCCATACTATTCCCCAGAGTGGCCATGACATTTTATATCCCCACCAGCAATGTCTGAGGGACCCAGTTTCTCCATGTCCTCCTCCGCATTTGGTGTTGTCACTATTTTCACTTTAGCAATTCTGGTAGGTGCGAGCGGTACCTCATCACTGCTTTAATTTGCATTTCCTCAGTGGCTAGTGCTGTTGAGCATCTTTTTATGTATATTTTTGCTATTTGTATATCCTTTCCAGTGAAATGTCTCCTCATTTCATTGTCCATTTTCTAATTAAACAGCTTTTTTTCCTGTTGAATATGTTTAATACATATTCTAGATATGAGTCTTTGTCGGGTATATGGTTTGCAAATAATTTCTCTCTAAGTGTGTGGTAGGCTGAATTTCAAAGATATCCCCCTTCCCAATATTTCTGTTCCCTGACTATTTAATCAAACACTAATATTGGTAATACTGTGAAGGGATATTTCAGATGCAATGAAGGTTACAATTAAGGTGGCTGACTTTGAAATAGGGAGATTATCCTTAATTATCTGGATGGGCTCAAACTAATCACATAAGCCTTTAAAAGTAAAAGAGGAAGCAGAAAGCAGGTGATATATAGGTAGATGATGGATGGATGGATGGTTGGCTGGCTGGCTGGCTGGCTGGATGAATGGATGATAGGTAGGTAGGTAGGTAGGTAGGTAGATGACAGATAGATATAGATGATAGAGATAGATATGTAGGCATGTATGTATGTATGTATGTGTGTATGGATGGATGAATGGACAGACAGATGATCCATAAGGAAGAAGAAGGAAGAGGAGGAGGTGGGGGAGCAGGGAGTAGGTAAGAATGATTTGAAGCATAAAGAGGATTCAACCCACCATCACTGACTTTGAAGGTGGAGGAGGGGCCCCTAGCCAAGGAATGTAGGAGATGTCTGGAAGCTAAGAATGACCCCAGGCTGACAGCCAGCAAAGAAATGGGAACTTGGTTCTACAACTGCATGAGACTGAACTCGCCAACAGCCAGAATGAGCCTGGAAGATGAGCCACCAGAGCCAACACAAAACACACAGCCCTCTCTGCTGTGGGAACAGAGCCCCCAGCCCAGCCCACCAGATTCCTGACCTGCAGAACTGTAAGATGACCAGTGGCGTTGCTTTTAGCTACTACATTTATGGTAATTTGTTGGAAGCAATAGGAAACTAATACACAAACTGTGGATCATCTTTTTTATCTTCTTTCTCAGAGCAAAAGTTTTACATTTTGATGATGCCCAATTTATTAATTGTTTTGCTTTATGGATTGAGCTTTTGGTGTTAAGTGTCACAACTCTTTTACCAAACCCTAGATTCTAAAGATTTTCCCCTAAGTATTCTTCTGACTGTCTAATATTGTACATTTAAATATATGATCTGTTTACAGCTAACCTTTGTATAAGATATGAGGTATAGGTTCAGGTATTCTCTCTGCCTTTGATTATCCAATCAATTTAGCACCTTTTGTTGAAAAGACTACCCTTCCTCCATAAATTTACTTTTTGCGTATTTGTCAAAAATCTGTTGCCTTTCATGTGTGGGACCATATTTTAGTTTTCTGTCCTATTCTACTGGTCCGTGTGTCCTCTTCTATTTTGCCAACACACAGTCTTGATTATTGTAGATGTATGAGCATAATAAGCTTAGAACTGGTGGAGTGATTCCTCATATTCTAGTCTTCTTTTCTGAACTGTCTTAGCTGTTCTAATTCCTTTGTTCTCCATAAAAATGTTAGAATAATCTTCGTTATATTTACAAATATCTTGCTGAAATTTTGATAGGAATTACATTAAACCTGTATATTAATTCCAGAAGAATTGACATCTTTACTCTGTTGAATATTATAATCCATGAACATTGTGTGTCTCTCTATTTAAGTTTTTTTAATTTATTTATTTCATCAGCAGTGTTTAGATCTTAGCATACAGGTTCTGTACATGTTTTGTTAGATTTTTATTAATTATTAATTTATTAATTCATTAAAAAGAGTAAATGATATTGTATAGTTAGTTTTGGCTTTCATATATTCATGCTACGATATAGAAATACAACTAAATTTTGTATGTTGGTTTTCTTACCCTGTGACCTCAATGAACTCTTATTAGTTCTAGAAATTTGTCTTTTAAGATTCTATAGAGTTTTCTATGAAGATCATCATGTCATTTGCAAAGAGCAACACTTTACTTTCTTCCTTTCTGATCTGTAAGAGTTTTATTTACTTTTCTTATCTTATTGCCTTAGGTAGAACTTCCAGAACTACAGCTATGTTAGTGGTGAGAGCGGATGTCCTCACCTTGTTCTTGATCCGAGGTGGAAAGATAACCATTTTTCATCGTTAATCTTGATGTTAGCTGTAGATTTTGGTAAATGTTGTTTGTCAGGAGGAAATTCCTCTCTATTCCCAGTTTTCTGAGAGGTTCGTTTTTTTTTTGTTTTTTTTTCAGAAGTGGGTATTAAAATTTGTCAATTTTTAATGCATTAATTAATATGATAATGTTATTTGTCTTCTTTCATCTGTTGTCTTTCAAGTATTGAATCAAACTTGCATCTTTAAAATAAACTCACTTGGTCATGTGGTATTCTTTTTATATGTTGCTAAATTTTATTTATTAATAGTTTGTGAATAACTATTCACTATCCGGCAGAAGTAACACCCTTCTTTAAGCAGTACATTGCTATGTTACAGAATTACATTCTTACGATTTTGTAATAAGAGAATTGGTACAGCTCATCAAAAAGGGGTGTTACTTCTGTCGGACCCTGTATACTCATGAAATATGTTGGTCTGTAGTTTTCTTGTTTTGTACTTTGTCTGGTTTGATATCAAGTAATACAAAGTCCATGAGATAAATTAAGAAGTGTTTCCTTTTTTTCTATTTTCTGAAAGAAATTGTGCTAAATTTGTATTAAGCATTATTTAAACATTTGTTAAAAGCCTTTTCAATAAAATTATCTGGGCCTGGAGATTTCTTTTCAGGAAGGTTTAAGATTATGGGTTAAATTTATGTATTAGTTGCAGGGCTATTCATAATATCTGTTTTATGTTGGGTGAGTTGTGATAGTTGTTAATTTTCAAGAAATAGGTTCATTTCATCTAAGTTGTAAATTTATGTATATAATGTTGTTTATAGTATTTCTTTATTATCCATGAGAAGTCTGCTATATCTGTAATTTTATCTCATTTTATTTGTCATCTTGGTAATTTGTTTCTCTCATTTTTTGATCAGTCTTGCTAGAGGTTTGCCAATTTTATTTATCTTTCAATGAGTCAGCTTTTCATTGATTTACTGTTTTCCCTTTTAATGATTTCTGCCTTTTCTGATTTCTGGTGCTTCCCCACCCCCTAGCAGGAGAGGATTGAACTAGGTTGTGGAAAGTAGAGAAGGAGGTGGGGTGGGAAGCTGTCTCCATCCTCACCTTTGGAGGGTGGCTGATGGGAGGAAGGGGGAGGGAGAGGGAACAGCCAGGTGATGGGGAAGAGGTGTGCTGGCAGGTCCTGCCGGTGCCTTTACTCTCTTTCTGACTCAGGGCTGCATTGTGGAATGAGCTGGAGGTGGTGAGGAGGGCAGACCCCACCGGATTCATGGGGACACAATCTCAATTTGACCTTATAACCAGGTAGGGAGAAATGGAAGAGGAAGCTGAGACTCTGTCAGCCTCCATGTCTTGGAAGGCATCCCTGCTTTTTCCAGCACCAAGGTAGAGAGCTCAGCATTTGCATTTAAGGAGGATTTTTTAATGAAAATCTTTGCATTTGGGGATCCAAATCTCCTCTCTGGCTCTAAGAGTTTCTTCTTGTTTATGGAGCTGAGGTGGTGTGGATGGTGCCGAGCATGACCTTCTACCCTGACATGGCCTGGGGTTCATCTGCTGTAAGCCTGCCCTGATTGTTGAGGGGTGTGTGTGTGTGGGGTGGGGGGAGGTGAGGGGAGCTCTGTGGGCAGCACAGCAGGGCACCCCATTTTATAGGAGGCCCTGGCTGCCTTTCACATCTAAATATGCAAGGGGAAACTTCCCAGACCTTTGGGAATTCAAAAAGCTCTTATAAAATGGTGTTTTGATGAGCTGAGCATAAATGAATTGGAAACATTCAGATACCATTTCCCCAGGGTTAAAAAGCTGAAGAGAAAAGTGCTTGGCAAAGGGTCTGAGGGGCTGAGCCAAGAGTTTGAGAAATGATTTGAAAATACCACCAGCTTCTACCTGCTCAGCTGCTGCAGAGAGTCTGGGAGAGAGAAAGGAGCCCCTTTCTCTCCTGGGCAGTGGGGAGAGCACTTTGAAACCATGGGCATCTGCATGCGTAACCCACTGGGCTGAGTCTGCTCTCAGATCTGTGCATCCATCCCTCTGTCTCTTTGTCCATCCACATATCCTTCTACCTACCCATCTATCCTTCCTTCCTTCCTTCCAACCAACCAGTAAGCATTTACTAAGCACCCACTGTGTGCATGGCTCTGGGAGGACAGAGGTAACAAGCCTCAGCCCTGTCCTTGGAGAGCTCAGTGTCATGGTGGGAGGCCTTGTGACAAAACCTGAGGACAGGCTGGGGCTGCAGGAGTCCTGGGAGGAGTGGTGCCCCTTTGAGACTATGAGGGGGATAAGCTTGCCAGAGTTTTGACTGACACGCTGATGGGGAGTTAGGATGCCCTGAGGTTGGAACAAGGACTCCAAGATGAGATGCCACTTGGGATGGAAGCTGCATCAAACATGCTTTGAGAGCATGAAACCGTGAGCCCCAGCAGTGGGAGATTGTTGCTAAGGGCGAGCCCCTCCCTGTGAACACTGCCCTAGGACCATGGCTTGCTCCCTCATGCAGCCCCACCACACCGTGTGTGGCAGGTACCCCTGCCCTCCCTCCGGAGAAGAGGCCCAAGGTTCACCTGGCTGGGAAGAGGGGAGCACTGACCCTTGCACGAGGTGATGAGCGTCAGTACAGCAGGTGAGAGCAGAAGCAGGACGCAAGTTGCTATAACATCCAGGCTCTGCCCTCAGGCTGGGCATGGCGTATCCAGCCTTCACAGGAAGAGAAGTTGCTCACTATGGGGTGGCTGTAACCTGCAAAGGTTTGCAACTCTGGTGACCTCTTGGTAAACCTGAGTCCTTCTTGGTGCAGAAGATAGACTCTTGGAAGGGATTTGAAGGCCAGAGGACCTGACTTCTAATTACACTGACCCATCCTGTCCCAAAAGGGAACTTTTAATGCATTGATTGACTGTTTTTCTTTTTTTCCTCTCTTGGACACAGTTATGCTTTGGGTCAGTGGTATACATTTAAATGCTGAGGAAGCTGAGATAAATGCAGGTCCAGCAGAAGTAACACCCCCTTTTTATGAGCTGATAATCTACACCAAATCTTTTATTACAAAATCACAAGTATGTAATTCTGTAACATAAGTCTCAAACTCTAGCACACCATGGGCGTGACTTCTGTCGGGCCCTGTATTTCAGCCTTTGTTTCCCACCTTGCCCTGTAACTCACCACCCGAGAAACCAACCCCCTGCCAATGTGCCCTGCTGGGCGATGGTATCCTCTGAGTGACGTCTGAACCCTGGTCTGCTCCTAAATGCAGAATCACATGGATGGGACTGCTACACGTGCCGGCTACTGAAACGCCAGGACAGCCTCAATGTCTGTGCCCTGGTTGTGCAGGTGGTAGCACGGGTCTTGGAAAAGTTTTCAACAAATCAAAGTCTAGCCTTCTGTCAATGTCGACCACAGATGACTCCTGGGCAGTTCTGGGCATTTTAAACCATGTGAAAAGCATACAATGTTTCCGTGGCAAATGGAGTTCAGTTTAGACTCAGGTAATAGTGAATGGATTTTCGCCCACACACTGTCAAGTAGGGTGTTTGAACGTGACACAAGATGTGACGTGATTCTTTTTTGTGAGGGACAGTCCTGAAGTTCCTGATTTGTGTCTGACACAAGCTGTTGGTTTTCTTCCCCATCATGGTGACAACAGGAAAGGCCCTGACCATTTCCTCAGTGTCCCCAAGGTGGCCTTGCCCCTCATGAATGGAACCGCCCATGAATGAGACATTTTGGAAAGGTGGGCCGCAGGAGTGACAGCCTCTACGTGGAAAAGGGGTGCTTCTCTCTTCCCCTCTGGAGACACGTGAGTGTGCTAGAAATTGACAAACTTCTGAGGCCCATCCAAAATTAGCCCCTTTGAAACAGCACAGTACACTGGTTTTCCTGCCCAGGTGATGTTTTTCTCCTTAGGCTGCTCAAAATGAGAGAATGGCTGTCATTACCCAAATCATCAACTAACGAAAATGCCCTCTAAAAAAACACAGGGGGCCTTGGGCAGCCAGCTGCTCTCAGCCCCCAGCTCTTGTATGCCAGGACTGTCGGGAACTATGCAGCCGTGTAACCACTCTCATTATACGGACAATGGCTGGATTCCTTCCGGATAGCCCTCGGATGTGCTGTTCACCCCTGAGTGTGGGGCTAGGACACGGTGCATGCCTATGGTCCCCGCTCACCGTGTGGATAAGGGCCAAACCCTGCCATCAGCACGCTCTGTGGACATGGACCCACGTCCTGCGGGCAGCGCTCCTGGGGCGCCCAGGCCGTCGTTAGCTGGGATGTGAGTGTGAAGAAATCAGGGGCCCTGTCCTTGGTCAGGCTGGGATAGCCAGCTCTGGTGTCCCCAGCAGGAACTGGAGGCAAAAGTAGGAAACACCTAGCAAACACCATCCAAACTGGGTTCCACCCATGAAAAGGCCCCAGTTAAGAATGCACGACATGGTGGGCCTCACCTCCCTTAGCAACCGTGTCCAGCCCCGCTTTGTACATGACATGGTCACAGGGGCCCGTGAGAATGTGTGAGAGGTAGGACACTGGTTCCTCACTGAAAAACCTGACAGTGACTGGCAAGTTCTCCCTGAGCACCTGCCAGCCATGGTTGTGCTCTGAGTGACAGCTCCAAGAGCCTGGGCCGGTGGTGTTCTGGGTACTCAGGTATATGGGCAGCCCCATGATGCAACGCAGGGCAGGCAGTAAGGGCTGGACAGGGGGTGACACCAGCTGTGTGTTCAAAGCCCATCCGAGTCCATCCACACCCTGAGGTATGACAGCAGCACTCTAGGGCGACTTGGGTTGTGGGGCTGCACGTGGAGTCTCTTTAATCTGCAGCTCTCATCACAGTCCTGTGAGGGCGATGCTATTGAGGTCTTACACACGAGGAGACTGAGGCCCAGGAAGGTTATGTGACGTTGTGCTGAGGCACTTAAGTCTGGCAGCTGTGACCTCATCTTGGCACTGTTCCTTCCAAGGCAAGGACACGGCTGCCCACCTCAAAGCCTGCAGCGGATCTGTGCTTTCGGGACCTTTCGGAGCCAGCTTTGTTCTGGTAGTGACAAAGCTGAAGGTTCTGGGGCTGTCTGGCCCAGGCAACCTCTCCTCGGTCACACAAGCCCCGGGTCTGAGTCCTGCCAGGCAAGTGTGTCCCCCTGCTGCACAGGGAAGGAACTTCAGGCAGCATGGGCCAGTCCATGGGCCCTGGGTTGGGGGACAGGCTGCTGCTCCCCGGGGCACCCTCAGTGTAAGGAAGTCTGCCACTGGGAAGGTGCCCCAGGGCTCCTGAGTCATGTCCTGCCACCTCAGGATGACTGAGGACAGGTGGTCACAATGGGCTGGGTCCTTTAGAGCACTCACACACCACAGGACTGGCTCATCACAAGTGGCGCTCAGTGAATGGGGGCAGCCCTACTATCTGGGTGGCCAGTGGCCTCGGGATCAGCTCTGGCCAGTGAGCTGCAAGCCAAAGTGACACTGTTAACCTGGGTGCTGGCGAGTTCCTTGGGAGCGTCCTTTCCTCCAAGCTGTGGCGGGGAGGTTCTGCCATCCAGGAGGATCCCCCCTGCCCCCTGAGTGACCCCAGTGAGCTCCTTAGGTGGGGGCCACAGTTTTCAGCCCCATGGGACTGTGGGGCATGTGGCAGGGAAAGCCAGACCAGGAGGACTGGGTATCTGAGGAAAACAGTACTCGGAGAAATCCAACACTTTGCCAAATTTGTGGCATGGGTAGAGAGTGGGGAGTCAGGCTCCTACCCCAGAAGTTTCCAGCGTGCAGGCGTCCTGCCTCCCTGCACTGTCCTGAGGATCGGGCTGCAAGGAGCTGTGCAGTGTGGTCAGCAGGGCTGAGGGGCCTCGCAGAGCGCTGGCCTTCTGCACACGCAGCAGGGCAGAAGACGTGTGGGAGGGACACACTGCCCTTTTTGGGACCCCGGTGCCAGGTCCTCCCCTTGACTCTGTGCAGGCCTGTGAGTTGCAAGGGTGACCTCCCCAGCTCACTGACTTGGACCAGCCCAGTGCCACATCCCCGCTCTGATTGGCTCCAGCAGCAGGAAGTGGGAGTGAGTTTAGGGGTCATTGCCAGAGTGAAGAGAGTCCTCTGGAATGGCCTGACACCTGGCAGGAGCGTGTGGAGCCGCGTGGGGGAGGGTGTGACCTGTCCCTGCCCCACTGTGCGGTCGGGTGGTTTGCAGAGCAGGGGGCTCCTCAGACTTCAGCGTGCACATGAATTATCTCGTTGAAAGGTGGGTTTGGGCTCAGTGGGCCTGGGGTGGGGCTTGAGATGCAGCGTTTCCACCCAGACCCGAGGTGGTGCTGATGCCACTCGTCAGGACTGCACTTGGAGGAGTGAAGGTTTCGATAATCCGAGCTCTGAGAGCTGTCTCTGGAGCGTCCCAGGGGGGCTTGCGGTGCCTGAGGTGCCCTGATGATAGTGATGCTGGTTAAGAAACAATAATACAAGGCCCTGCATGAGCCATTTTCAGAATAGGCGGGATTTTATTTTGGTCTCTGAAATATTGCCAGTTTGGCCACAGAAGAGATTGTCAGTTCCAAAATAAGTTTCATTTTCTGGCATATTGAAATAATTAGAAGTAAGGGACCTTTCCCTGCTCTTTTTGAATAAAGGAGACAACGCAGCCAGCGCACCAAGGCTAAGCCTGTTGGCAGGCAGAAGTGTAAGATGGCTGCCTCACCCCCACCATGTCCCCTCCCCCACCCCACTCACACACCTCCTCCCAGCCATTCAATCAAATGCGAATCTAGGTGCTTCTGGGAAGGGATTTTGCAGATGTAATTGAGTTCCCCAATCAGGTGACTGTAAGGAAAGGAGATTATTGTGGATGAGCCTGGTCTAAGCAGGGGAACCCTTAGAAGGGACTGGGCTCTTCTTGGGAAGAGAGATTTGAAGCATGAGAGGACCTCTATGTGAGGGACATTCACTTTTGCTGGTTTTGAAGATGGAGGGGATCATGTGGCAAGAATGCAGGTGGCCACTGGGAGCTGACAGTCACCCCTGGCTGACAGCCAGCAAAGAAACAGAGACTTAATTCCTACAACTCGTTTGTCCAACGATTGGAATGAGCCGTCAGCCAGAATCTTCCCTAGAACCTCTAGAGCAGGATGAAGTGCCTGATACTTTGATTTTGGTCTCATGAGGCCCTGGGCGGAGAACCCAGCCACACCAGCCACACTGGCCACGCCGGCCATGCCGGCCACACCAGTCATACTACCCACACCAGCCGCACTGGCCATGCCGGCCACACTATCATACCAGCCGCACTGGCCATGCCGGCCACACTATCATACCAGCCGCACTGGCCACTTTGGTTGTGCCGGCCACGCCAGTCATACCAGCCACGCTGACCACGCCGACTGTGGACTCCTCAGCTACCACGCTGTGAGCTGACTGATGGGTGCTGTTTTAAGCTGTTAATTTGGGGTACTTTGATATACTGAAATAGAAAACCAATAGAGAGGAGACCTCGTGACCTATGAACACAAGCGGTGTCGCCCATGCACTTGGGAGAGTGATTCTTCTTTTTATACTGACCTCATGGGTCAGAATTGTCACAAATCAAGTGAAATCAGAAAGGCATGGCTTTTCTACCTCAAAGCTAATTTTAGCTTTCTTCCCTGTAGAATAAAGCTTAAGATGGTATATTAAGGGAAGAAGCAATTTTTTCTTAAAATGATTGTTTCTGAGAAAGACCATTATAGTGTTTGAAAGATGATATTTGTGTTTTTCTGCTCAGTCTAGTAGAAAAAATAATAGTTTGAAAATACTTGGCTAACCATTAATACAAACGGAGATCGGGGCGGGGGGCAGGGCGCTGCACTAGATCAGAATGTTGTCAGAGGTGGCATGCTGACTTCTGGTTGCTATTTGAGTTTCTGTAGGTCTCGGTTGCTTTCTTAGTCAGCTTGGGCGGCTATGCCAACATACTAGAGAGGGGCGGCTCGGCAAACATTGGTTTCTCACAATGCTGAGGCGGAGTCAAGGTGCCAGAGGATTGGTTCTTGGTGAGAGCTGTCTCCCTGGCTGACAGATAGCTGCCTTCTTCTTATGTCCTCACATGGCCTTTCCTTGGTGTGTGCCAGTGAGGGGGGTGAGGTGGGGAGAGAGAGAGAGAAAGAGAGAGGAGAGAAGAAAAAGGGAGGGGAGACACACTACCGAGACAGAGAACACTCTCCTGTCTCTTCCTCTTCTTACAAGGGCACTAGTCCCATCATGCAGGCACCATTGTCATGGCCTCGTGTAAACTTAATTGTCTCCCAAAGGCCCCACCTCTAAATACTGCCATGTGGGGGTTTGGGACTTCACCATATGAATTTGGGTGGGGACACAAACACCTGACCTGTGACACTTGCTTAGGCAACTACTGCCCATGCATGTTGGGGTAGCATTTGCTCAGGAGCTCTGAAGAACCCCAGAGGCACACCCCAGTCCAGTCAGAGGGCACTCTGACCTGGCCGACCTCAGACTAGACTCTCAAGGAATCTCAGTGATTGGACTTGTGAATGATCTTATCACCCGTGGACTCTTTCCAATAGCCCAGTGTCACCTATTAGTATTACTATTTCCTAATGATCTCGATGATTTCTGTTTAATGGTGGTTCAGATGGCTGATCTTGGGGAGAGTCCATGCTTTATTGTTTACTTCCGAGTTGAGAACCGGCTTACTTTGGGGAACACTTCAGCTCCTCTTTGCTGCCTGTAAGGTATGCTTTGCTCCATTGCAGTTCTTCCGTCTCCGAGGAGGTGAAGGCCAAGATCTAAGTTTAGAGCACTGGCTCCCATGTGGTGGGACGCATACCCCAGGGGGTACAGGCCGGGCTGTTCAGGGGTATGTGAAAAATAACCAGCAACAACATTTAACTGTGTTATGAATATTATAACATTAAATCTGTGGTTTTGTACTTTTAGTGTAGTAATTTCTCTTTCCTAACTGATTACCTCCTTTCCAGTATTTTACATTAAGATAGGCACCGAACAAAAGTGTCAGTATTCAAAAACAGCTGTTTTAAAAACCAGGGTTGTAATTTGTAGAAATGGGCTTAAAAGAGGTACACAAGTGGGAGGAGGTGGAGGGCCACTGGTCTCGAGTGCAGTGAGCATAGCTTAGGTCACCCGTCTACACTGGCACAGCCTTGCCTGGACAGGGAGCCCCAGAGGCTTAAAGGCAGGCGGCACATCTCTGAGTGGGGAACCCGGCAGGTGGAGGGGAGGAACTGGTGGTGGATTCGATGTGGAGCAGAGGACAGAGCGGGGGCAGGACTGCAAGCCTTCTGCCGGCCCCGTGGGCAGGTGGGCGCACGACGCACGTGTTAGGCCCGGACTTGGACTTGACGTCCTTGGCTTGCCTGAGGACAGTCAGCTGCAGAGCAGGACAGGCTGCTGTGAAAACATCCGGAGCTCAGGAGCGAGGCGGGGGTGGGCTGCGGGAGCCTCAGCCCTCTCCCTTCCATACACACCTTCACGGACT
This sequence comes from Craseonycteris thonglongyai, assembly GCA_004027555.1. Lineage (NCBI taxonomy): Eukaryota > Metazoa > Chordata > Mammalia > Chiroptera > Craseonycteridae > Craseonycteris > Craseonycteris thonglongyai. The sequence continues at coordinate 42,039 of PVKE010008061.1, forward strand.
TTGCTGTGCCCAGCCCTTCTGTGTGCATGTTCTGGCTCCTGCAACAAAGCCCCACAAACTGGGCGGCTTATAATAACAGAAGTCTGTCTGTTCTCTCCCAGTTGGAAGCCAGATGTCTGTGATCGAGCTCTCAGGAAATGCTCCAAGGGACAGTGCTCCTGTCCCTTCCTGGTCCTGGTGGTAGCCGGTATCCTTGGCTTGTGGGCGTGCCACTCCAGTGTCTGTCTCTGTCTGCATATGGTGCGCCTCTCTGTGTCTGTGTGTCCTTCTTCCTCTTAGAAGGACAATAGTATTGGGATGAGGGCTCACCCTAACCCAGTCTGAACTCACCCTGGCACGTAGGCCCAAGTCAGTGTTTGGATGGCCTATATAACGCACTGTCTGCCTACGAGGTGGAGTCCGCTGGCCCTCCCCCAGCACCGCCCCGAGAGGCCACCATCCTCAGGACTGAGGTGTCTCCTTTTAGCCCATTTTTGACACTTTTGCAGCCAAAGGAATCAGGAAGTCTATGCAGAACCCCGTCTACCGGTTTGTCAGCATCAGTGGGCAGCACAATCTTACCATGTTTGCTTCTTTTCCTTTTCCTCCTCTGTACTGTGCTTTTTGTAACAATTCCCAGTCACCATATCATTTCATCCTGACAGCTGTGCACATACAGTGCTAAAATGTATGGGCTTAAAAGAACAAACAAACAGAACATAACTCCAAAGCTACTATCAAACGCAACAAAATTCATAACAATCCCTCATCCTCTAAAACCCGCCCCAGCATTAAAGTTCCCTGACTGTCTCAAAATGTCTTAGAGTTGGTTTGAGTCAGAATCTAAGCCCAGAGAGACCAGGTCACCTGCCTGGAGTGCAGACCCGCTCTGGGCTCTCTGTTGGCTTTCCTGGAGCATCAGAGAGCACCCACCGCCCTCGTCCATGTGGACTGCGGAAAGAGAACACTGCGGACTGGGGGCTCGCTCTCAGCAACACCAGCACTGCCACCCTGCAGGCTGGGAGACCCAGGTCAGGGTTCCAGCATGTGAGGGGGCCTCTGTCAGGCTGCACACTTCTTGCTATGTCCCCTCGTATGGAGGGAGGGGCCAGGGACCCTGTGAGGGCTTTCATAAAGCTCTATTCTCTTGACTTAATCACCCCAAAGGCCCCACCTCCTAAGACCATCTACTTGGACATAAGCTTTTTAGCTTGTGAACGTGGGAAGGGGGCAGGCTCAACATTCAGACTGTAGCAAACCTGGTCGTCTACTGTTTTCTCACCCATGGAAGCCTGGATGTTCACCTAAAGGTAGGACTAGAGACAGGAGCAGTTTGCTGGCAAGAACTCTTGTCGGTGGAGAAGTTTTCTTTTCTTTTCTTTTCTTTTTAATGTATCTATTGTGTCATGTGTGTCTTTCTAAAGTAAGCTTGTCCAACCTGTGGGCTGTGGCCCAGGACAGCTTTGAATTTGGCTCAACACGAATTCGTAAACTTTCTTAAAACATCATGAGATTTTTTTAGCTTATCAGCTATCATTAGTGCTAGTTAAGTGAGGCCCAAGACAATTCTTCCAGTGTGACCCAGGGAAGCCAAAAGATTGGGCAGCCCTGCTCTTGACCTTATAAATCCCGTTTCCCTTTAATGGCTAAATAAGTCCTGCTGACTTCTGTGTTGGGCCATTGGTGGGCATTCTGTGCCCGCCCCTTTGGCTGTCCCAGCAAAGCACACCCTGTGGTGCCCTTGCTTAGGCACATGTGAAAAAGGCTCTCCATGCCTTGGTCCAGGCATGTAGTTACCATGAATAATCTTTTTTTTTTCTTCCTGTAGTCAGAATACCTCACTGCTTATGATAAATACCTGAGTCCATAGCACTACGAGAATCCAAACATCAGTATTAGTTTTTCAAACACTGGATGATTTTTATTTTGCGTTCACATGATATACACTAGTAGCAACAATAATCAACCGATAGCTTAATGTATAAATTAAAATTCACCCTAAAACCTTCTCTTGCTGTAACTATGGTTCATAATTTGTTGACAGTTTGTCCAGATTTTTTTTCTATTCACCCATGAGCATATGCCAATTTGTAAGCATCCCTTTTAACACAAAGTAGGCCTCATATGCATATTTTTCTACGGCTTGAGAGAGAGAGAGAAGTGGGGAGGGCCCAGAGCAGTCTCCATAGTTGTACATCATTAGTTGTGACATAGTTTCATACTACACAGGTGGATGTGCGCCATGTGAGATGGATTCCAAACTGGAGGCCTCCCGCATTGGCGGCGAGAACCTTTGCCACCATCCTGGCAGTTACCAGTTGCACCACAGTTTAGCATATGGGTTTGCAAGGACTGGGGCCAGGAATCAAATCCTGAACCTGTGATTGCGAAGCAAGCGCTCAACCCCTGAGGTATCCTGGCCTCCCCCCACCCCCCGTTTTTCAATTGAATGTTTCATGGATGCCTTTCCACAGCATTATGCTCAAATCTAAATAATTTCTTTTAACAGCCGGGCAGCATTCAATTTTCCAGGGAGGGTTCGCCAGTTAATTTTATGTGTGAACTTGGCTGCCCACGGGCCCAGATAAAACACTGTTTCTCGGTGTGTCTGTGAGGTGTTTCTGGATGAGATAAGCATCACTGGACACAGGAGTGGGCGCTGGAGGCTGGGGCTGGCGTCTAAGCTTGAGGCCACAATGTAATTGTGCCAGTGGCTGGGGACCCACTGAATGTCACTCACCCACAAATGTGAAGCAGCTGTCCATGTCTAGGTCTGTGCTTGGTCCTATGCAATCGAATTAAAAAAAATAAAATCTCAGCTTTACTTAAAATTATTAACATGCAGTTTTCTACAGAGAGCCTCTGGGCGTGCTGCTTTCATGGCTGTTGGGTGGAGTTGTTCTAATACACGAGTGGTCACTGCTTGGGACATACAAATGATGGGGTATGGAGGCTGTTAAATTTGATCCCTTTGAAATACACTTTGTTTTCTGCGTGTGCCTGGCCAGCCGTATCAGCTCAGGACACAGAGCCAGAGACTTTGTACCACTATTTATGCCCAGCTCTCTGAGGCTTGTTTCTGGGGAGAAAACCCTGAATTGGAATGACCCTTTGGGCACAAGGCACTCACTCAGCCAGGAGTATATCTCCTGGTGGCTGCATGTTCCAAATGTCACAGTGCCCTCCCACCATAGGGCACCTCTGAGGGACAGCTCGGGGCCCTGGTGAGCTGGGGCTGGACGCGGACCCCAGGCCTGCTTCAGCCTCGTGCAGGCTGTCCCTGCTGGAGCGGACCCACAGCCTGGGACCTGCTGGCCCCGGCTCCTGATCACGTGGCTCTTCTGAGGGGCTTCTGGTTGTTTTGCAACTGACAGATTGACTGACTCACAAACTGGCTAGGCTTTCTCTCCAGCCATCCCCAGTTATTCTGTGATGGCATCTTAAAACTACCTTGCAAGTCCTCCTAACTGAAAACACATCTGCGTTCCTTCTCAAACCAAGTCAGTGTGTCACATGGAGGGGACACCCTTGTGTAGTAAGGGCTGGTGGGTCAGAATCAGTGGCCTCTCAGGGAGACCCTGCCATGAGTATGAAGCTCCCTGTGTCCATTTCTCCTGTTCTCATGTCCCCCACTTAACCCTTCCTCGGCTTTACTGTGAGTGTGGCACCACTTTCTCCACCAGATGTGAGGTGCAGCCTTCACTGTCCTGCTAATCTCGTGGCCCCAGCCTGTGCCTGACACCTTATAGGTGCCCAATAAAAATTTGCCAAAAGAATGAGTGGATGTTATTTGACATTTAATGGTTTGAGAACATGCTTGTGACTTAATTTTAAATAATATGAAAGATACAAAATTGTTTTAAAGAGATTGAGCTTGGTTATGTAAAAAAGAAAACAAAACCCCAAATCCCTAGCTCATGCCTGAGCCCTTTCTGCGGTAGCTGGCCACCAACTGCCAGCTGCATGTCTATCTGCTGATGATACGGCCAAGGATGACATTCGTTTTCTATTGTTTTAAACATTTTCAATATTTTCCAAATTGTCAATAAGTGTTTTGCATTTGTTGCATGACAAATTAAGTTGAAGCAAACAAAAAGACAAAAAACAAAAAAATCAGGAAGCCGGGATGGCTCAGTGGGTTGAGCACTCACATTGCAGCCCATGGGTCCAAGGATTGAGTTCCGGTCCTGACCCAGGCCCATGTGGACCAACATACTGAACTGGGGTGTGCCTCCTACCCCAATTCAGCTCCTGCCCAGGGCATGCCTCTCATGTGGGAGGCTTTTGGCTCACGGGGGTGCACCTCCCATATGGGAGGCCCTGTGCCCACCTGTAGAATGCAACTATGTTGAAAAACTAATGATGTGCAACTATGGAGACTGCTCTGGACCCTCCCACTTCTCTCTGTCTCTCTTTGTCAAAAACAATACAAATAAATCTTAAAAAAATAGGGGAAACCGGGATGGCTCAGTGGGTTAAGCGCTCACTTTGCAGCCCCAAGGACCAAGGATCAAATCCTGGCCCTGACATGTGTGGACCCATATGCTGAACTGGGGAGTGCCCCCAGTTCAGTTCTCACCAGGTGAGACCCTGGCCCAGTTCCTGCCCTGTGCAGCCCCGCCCACCTGTGGAGTGAAACTACATGGAAAACTAATGCTGTCAACTATGGAGACTGTTCTGGGACCTCCCCCTTCTCTCTGTCTTGGTCTCTGTATCTCTCTCTCTGTCAAAAACAATAAAAATAAATCTTAAAAAAAAAAATCAAGTATTTTACATTTTCTTTTCTTCTTTTTTAAAGCCTTTACTTCCTTGTTTCACAGCTAAGCTGGCTGTTTTGGGGGGATTATTCTAAGAGACTAACTCCCAACACATTTTTCTCTTCTGTAGAGAAGAATCACAAAACTACACAGTGATGGAGAAAAGCTGGTTCCTCAGTGGTCGGGAGTACTGGCCTCTATCGCATGGTAACATGGCTCTGTAGTCAGTGATGACCTAGGGGAAGAATAAAGATATTTATTTCTGTTTTGCCAATGCCAAGAGCAGGCGCAGGTGGTCTCACCAGTGTTGCCTGGTCCTGTGGTTGGCACGTGTGATTCATGCAAGTTTGTTTCCTTACCATGGAATGCAGTGAAACACTCCCAATGACACCCTGGACATCTGAGTCACAGTTCATTCAGAGTGACAAGCTAAGGCGATGCCAAACTGGGCCATGAGGGTTGTTAAAGCAGAAAAATTAGCCCCATCAGGCATATCCATACATGGCAGCCACAGGACCACCATTAACAAGTCCAGAAAAGGCACGAATAGAATTCTTGGTTGGTTCTTCTGCTGGTTAACTTCAAACCTTGTTCAAGAACTGCAGCAAGAGAGCCAGGCGGCTGAAGTCTGCTTCCTGCCTTCGGGCTATGACATTGGCAGTGTCATCACCTGGGTGGGAGCCTCCAGTCTCTGTGCAGAATGTGGGGTCACCATGCCAACCTTGCAGGGGTTAACACGATGACTTTCTTGTTTCCTTTTTCTTTCTGGGTGGGGTCAGTGTCTACCTGTCTAAGTCTGAGGGGTTTCTTTATATTCTACTCCTTTGCTGGTTTTTTTTTCCTTTGTGTTGAAATAACTTTATCACATTTTTATAAAAAGTTTCCCTTCTCTTCCTAACATGTGTCCTTTCAGGTTTAGGGACATCCTAACAGAATGTTGTGGATCAACTGTTTCTTTGAAGACCTGAAGACCTCAAGCTTAATTACGTCTATTGAGTACCCCCGTGTGCCTTTGTCTATAATATATATGCTACTGAGGATCAGAAGATGATGCTTTTCAAAAAGGGGTTCACTGTCTTATGTTCCCTGCAGTAGTAGTGCCTAAGGTTAGTATCATTTTCATAAAGTCTCTGCCCTTGTCTATAACTCCTGCTATTGTCACCATCATTACCACCACCACGGTCCCAACAACTTATACTACTGTCACCATCTATATCAGATGCACCATTGCCAGTGCACATACAATAACCACCACCAATGCTTTCATCATAAGGCTACCACTACTCCCACAATCACTACAATCACCACCAATAACACTAGTACTACCATCACCATAACTGCCAACACCACCCCACACCCACTTCTATCACCATCGCAATTATCCATTATTCATTCCAAGCTCACCACCACCACCATCCCCACCATTGCGATTATCATTATCACCATCACCACCACCATTGCCTTCATCCCTACCATTAACACAATCAGCCCCAATATCACCCCTAATCCAACCACCATCAGCATTACCACCATCCCATTACCACTATCACTTCCACCTCTACCATTAACACAACAGTTTCCAATATTACCCCTGCCCCAACTACCACCATCTCCATCAACACCATTACCATCATCATCATCGCCGCATCGTTGTCGTTGTTGTCATCACCATACCATCATTATTATCACCATCATTACCAACATCACCACCATCACCATCACATCACCATCACCATCATCATCACTGTCACATCATCATCACCATCACCATCACCATCACCATCACCATCACCATCACGATCATCACCACCATCAACACCACCACCACCACCACTACCACCACCATCATCACAATCATTATGACCATCACATCATCATCACCATCATCATCACCATCACCATCACCATCATCACCACCATCATCATCACCACCACCATCATCACCATCACCACCACCATCACCACCATCACCACCACCACCACCA
>PVKE010008062.1:0-48779 GCA_004027555.1 Craseonycteris thonglongyai
CGTGGATTGAAGTGTGGACCTATGTGCTGAACTGGGGAGTGCCCCCAGTTCAGTTCTCACCGAGACCCCGGCCCAGTTCCTGCCCTGTGCAGCCCCACTCCCACCTGTGGAATAAAACTATGTGGAAAAACAAATGATGTGCAACTATGAAGACTGTCCTGGGCCCTCCCCCTTCTCTCTGTCTCTGTCTCTATATCTCTCTCTCTGTCAAAAACAATAAAAATAAATCTTTAAAAAAAAATTTTAAACTTCTCTTCATAAAAAAATACTATCAAGAAAATAACTAGGTGAGTCACAGACTGAGAGGAAATATTCATAACAGATATATCTGACAAAGGACTTGTATCTAGAATAAAGAACTCCTTCAACTCAATAATAAAAAGACAAACAACCCAACCCCCAAACAGGCAAAAGACGTGAACACAGACTTCACAGAAGATGCATTAATAGCCAATAAGCATATAAGAAAGTGCTTAGCCAATAGCATTTGTCATCAGGAAAATGCACATTAAAGCCACAAGTAGGCATCACCACACATCTACCTAATGGTCTAGCAATCCCACTCCTAAGTGTTTATCCAAGAGAAATAAAACCATCTGTTCATAACACCTGTACAAGAATATGTAATGCATCTTTATTCATAATAGCCCAAACAAAATAATCCAGATGTCCATCAACAAGTGAATGGATAAATTATGGTATATCTATACAGTGGTAGTGGTATTAATATATTCACTCATCAGTGAAAAGAAACAAATGACTATTCAAAGATCGCGCCTACCTTGCAACCACTTGGGTGAATGTCAAAATATATTATACTGAATGGAAGAAGGCAGACATGAAAACTGCATACTGTATAATTCCTGGGGTGGTGTCACTTGATGCTGTCACTCAATTCAGACTTGGCTGGTCCAGAAACCTGGTTTATTATTCTTATCTAAAGTACTCCAGAAGAGAGAGAAATATGAACAGACTGATTTCAATAGAGCAGAGTTGTCAAAGAATTACTCTCTCAAAAACACCAAATAGTTCTGCAGGAGAATGCTACAAACATTTAAAGGACAGATGTCTTTAACTCTTCTTGAACATAGAAACAGGAGGAAAATCTTCAAAATTCTCTATTTATTTGTTTGTTTATTTATTTTTTGTTAAATTTATTGGGGTGGCATTAATTGATATCAATTACATTGTTTCCAGGTGTACAATTCTACATTACATTGTCTATACATCGCATAATGTGCTCACCACCCAGAATCAGCTCACTTTCCATCACCGTATGTTTGACTCCCCCTCCCTACAAAATTCTTTTTATAAAGTAAGCATAGCATTGATATTAAAACCTGTCAAAGAACTAAAACAAACAAACAAAAAAATCTACCCTACCAACCAGTCTCACTTATGAAAAAACCCTAAAAACTATTTTAGCTGATAATTTCAACAGAACACTAAAAAGAAAAAAAAAGAAAAGAAAAGAAAGGAAGTAAAGTGTATTCTAAAAATGGTTCAATTTTTAGAAATTAAATGATTTTATATTAACACTTGGAAATCATTACTATGGCTCCATACAAGGTAATCTATTAATAGGATAGAAAGTAAAAATTTGGTATTATCTCCATATATGCTGAAAAGGCATTCATACATGACTTTTTAAAATATCTTTCAAAAATGAAGGTAAACAAAAGATTAAACATAGAATTACCAGAGGATCGAGCAACTCTACTCCTAGATGTGTACCCAAGAAAAATGAAAATGAAAACACAAAAACTTGTACAAGAATATTCAAGCAATATTATTTAGAAGAGAAAAATAGTGAGAAAAACACAAATGTCTGTAACTGATAAATGGATAAATAAAACGAGGTCTAGCCATACAATGAAATATTATTAGTAATAAAAAGAAATGAAGGACTAATACATGCCACGAAGTGGAAGAACCTCAAAACGTTTTGCTAAATGAAAGATGTCAGTCACAAAAGATCACATATTCTATGATTCCACTAATAGGAAAAGCCAGAATAAGCCAAGTTTTAGAGACAGAAAGATTAGTAGTTGCCTAGGCTTGGGGGATGGAGGTCAGGAGTGACTGCTAATGGGTACCAGGTTTCTTTTTAAGATGATGAAATTGTTATAAAATTAGATTTTGGTGATGATTTTACAACTCTGTGAACATAATAAAAACCATTGAATTGTATACTTTCAGCGAATGAATTTTATGGTATGTAAATTATAACTCAGCAAAGCTGTTTTCATAAAAAGTAAATGGTCTAAATCCTCCAAATAAAAGACAGAGATTGTCAGACTGGATTTAAAAAAACAACAATACTTAACTGGACTAGCTAGAAAAACTCACTTTAAGCATAAAGATACAGCTATGTTAAAAGAAAATGAATGAAAAAAATATTTGCCACAGAGATACTAATTAAGACAGCTGAAGTGGCTGCATTAATATCAGGCAAAGTAGACTTCAAAACAAGAAATATTACCAGGCGTGGATGCCAGGATAGCTCAGCGGTTGAACACTTGCCTCGTGGTTGTGATGTCTTGAGTTGGATTCCCCACCCGCCCTGCCTGTGCAAACCCCATATGCTGAACTGCAGCACAACTGGTAACTGTCCAGATGGTTCAGCAGTGAAGGTTCCCACCTCCCATGTGGGAGGCCCCCAGTTGGGTTCCCACCCTGCACAGCCCCACATCCACCTGTGTGGAATGAAACCATGTCACAACTAATGACGTACAACTATGGAGACTGCTCTGGGTCTTCCTTCCATCTCTCTCTCTCATCCTCTCTCTCTCAAAAAAAAAAAAAAGGTTACACTTATTGTACTCTCCTGAAATGCAATCATAAATAATATGCATTCTCACACACTTAATTTTTAAAAACCACAATATAATGCCTGAACTCTAATAGAGGGGAAAAAATAAAAGAAAAACAGCTTGTCACCAAATAACACAGATTTCAGGGTGTTGATGTGCAGGCCCAGTGACGCTAGAAAATACAATGAAGTGTCAGGTGCTTGGCCCTGCTTATAATAAAGAAATTAGGAATTAAAATATGTAAGAAGATCAGAAATTCTGTATAAGGACAAAATAACAATGAAAGATCAGAAATATACTATCAAACCCTAGAATACATATTACTTTAATCTGTGTTTTTAAAACTGCAAAAACTGATCATCTTCTGCAGCCTGTAATGGGAGTCGGGTCCTGGGCTGAGAGGTTTTCACTGATGTAAACCTCTGCCCCTACCCATTAAATGCCAAAAGTGCCCCCAAACATCACCAGAATGTCACACACACACACACACACACACACACACAATCTCCCCTGGCAGAACCACTGAGTTATTGCTTTAAATATTAGTCTTCCAAGTGGGTAAAATTCCAACTGTACATATGGAAGTATACATGCCAAAACGTAAACTGTGGTTTCCTAAAGAAGAAGGGGAAATACAGAAAACATTTTCATTCTTTTTTTTTAATTTAACATTTCTGTATTGTGTACAATTTAGCTTACATGTATGAAATTTGCAATTAAAAAAAAAAAAGAGCTATTTTGGAAAACGACGTGTCAGGGCTCCCTCTAGTATGCGTGTTTGTTTTGTTCCTTTCAAGAAGGATTCAATTCTGCGATAGGAAATGGCTAATTCACTTTTTTTAATGGCAAGACAACTCGACGCGCAGGGGGAGACCAGCCTGGCAGCGCGGCCTGCAGATGGCTCCCGCCCAGCCCACCCCTGCAGCCTCCCTCACCCCCGGGGCAGCTTGCCGGCACCGCCGCTCCGTGGCCAAAGGGAGGTACTGCGCCCTCCGAGAGGCAAGGAGAGGCAGTAGGTCCTCGCAGGGGCTCTATCCTCTGTACTTTTGACCGCTTGGCAGTCTGTTGAAGCTTATGGGCCCCCTCTCAGAATAAGAGTCATTTAAATATATAGAATAAAATAGATATGCTTAGAAGAAAAGCAATAATATTGAAGTGGCTATCAAAATATTTATAAATGCGTAATATCAGAGTAAATGTGGTTCTTTATGGGCGCTTTAAATCATCAGCTTTAGTAGCAGGTTAATAAGTAATGATTTCCAAGCAGTGAGGAGCGTACACGATCTTTTGAGCTCTCAGTGACAATTTGATGGGCTAGTGTCTGTGAATTTTATGGGTGATTAAGTCACAGGTCCTGCTAACACTCATAATAGAAGGAAAAGATATTACTGAAAGGTTAGTGCAAGTCAACGTGTAATTTTTCCCCCTCTAAATTCATGGACGCCCTGAATTGTACACCCAGCGCCCCTGGGGTGTGCACCTGTGGGCATGGATAAGACCTTCTGCCTGGCTTAAGAAAAGTGCTGGCGTGGGTTTTCAGAGGGGGTGGGGGTGGGAAGCTAAGTAAAGGGAATGGCAGGGGCGTCTCCCTGAGCTGGTCCCAGAGGGGTGACCCTGCAGGCCCCTCCTCTCCCCTCCTCCTCCTGATCTCGCTCCCTGGGAGGAAGTTAAAGCCCTTGTCCTGGCGAGGAGCTCCCAGTTCCCGGTGAGTGTTCCTGCGAGTCCGTCGCCCACCATGAGACCCCTGGTCCTGCTGTGGGGATGCTTTGTGCTTCCAGGTGAGACAGAGGCAGGGGGAGCAGTGGAGGGATGTGGAGCAGTGGAGGGATGTGGGGCGCGGGCCCAAGCTCGCTCTCTGGGTCTGCAGAGAGGACCTCCTGAACCTTCCGTTTCCTTTCCCCACCATGCAAGTGGCTCTGCCGGCCTGCTGCCTGATCCTGCCCGGCTCCACCCCACCCCACCTCAGCCCTCAGAGGGGCTGGCACTTGCTGGTTTTGAACTTCAGAACTAGGTTGTCTCCCAGCCCTCGGGGTTCCAGGGGCTGGAGTGAGTGGCTGTGAGAGTTTTTCCTCTCTCACTTTCATTTTCTTACTCTGAGCCAGGCCTGGATGGAGGCAGACAAGACACCCCTATACAGTTGCCACATTAAACTCAGCATGGATTTCTTGATCTTCTGCTATACCACTCAATAACCCTGAGAGGTAGAGAATTATCCTCCATCACAATTCACAGGCCTACTTTTTTGGTTGTTTTTTGTTGTTGTTGTTTTTTACCTTTAAACGCCAAAAATCAGGATGCATCTTTTAAGTGAAGTCAATTGTTCAATTGACAAAGTTTTTCTTAATGGTACATAAAACTATAGTGTAAGGGATGTCAGCATCGTTCAGTGGGTTGAGCACTTACTTGTTTTGCAGCCCTGGGGTCTGAGGATCGAATCCCTGCCCCGACCCATGCAAACCCATATGCTGAACTGGGGAGTGCTCCCAATTTGGTTCTCACTGGGGTGAGCTCCATGCAGAGGCCCCCAGCCCGGTTCCTGCCCTGTGCAGCCCCACACCCACCTGTGGAATGAAACTATATAGAAAACCAATGACATGCAACTATGGAGACTGTTCTGGGCCCTCCCCCTTCTCTCTCTCTCTCTCTCTCTCTCTCTGCCAAAAAAAACAATAAAAATAAATCTTTAAATTATAGTGTATATTACATAGAATAGCATTGTAAATTAAATGAAATAGGATATTGTCATCACCTATGGATGAGAAAAAGCAGAGGCCCAGAGAAGTCAAACAACTTCTCTCAAGGTCACACAGCTATTAAGTAGTAGTGCTGGAATTCAAACTCCAGCCTGTCTGAATAGAGCTTCCCCACTCACAACCTTTTAATATGCCAGGTTTAGGTAAACAACTGTAGAAACACAGTAGACTCTCAGTTAACCAGCACCCATGGGGATTGGTAGATGCTGGATAAATGTAGTTTCTGGTTGCTTGAGAGTTACTATTACAAATAGGCCTATCTAATACTATACCCCATACTATACCATACCATACCATAAACTCTGTATTACCTTAATATTAATATTAAAATACAGTAATTAAAAGCAAATTAAGACAAAAAAAAACAAACAAATGATGGCCAACCCGGGATGGCTCAGCAGGTTGAGCGCTTATATTGTAGTCCCGGAGTCCAAGGATCGAGTCCTAGTCCTGGCCCCGACCCATACAGACCTATATGCTAAACTGGGGTGTGCTTCCCATCACAGTTCAGTTCAGTTCATGCCCAGGGAGTGCCTCCCATGCGGGAGGTCCCCTGCCTGGTTCCTGCCCAGCACAGCCCCGCGCCCACCTGTGGAATGAAACTACCGGTATGTCGAAAACTGATGACTTACAACTATGGAGACTGCTCTGGGCCCTCTCCCTTCTCTCTGTCTCTCTTTGTCTCTCTCTCTCTGCCAAAAATAATACAAATAAATCTTAAAAAAAATACAAACAACTTAATGTAACACAGTTTTATTATAAAAACAGCTTTGTTAATGTAGAGTGCAACTTTAGTTAAATGGCAGTCAACTTATTGAACTACACTAACATAATCTTTATAATTTCAAGTAACTTAGAAAACCCCACATACAGACACACTTAAAACTGTTACAGGGGGAGTAGAGAGTTTACTGGGTAGATATCTCATCAGGATCATCAGGATTTGATGATGTAGCTAGGACAGGATCAGGAGAAGTGGATGGTTTTTTGGTTTTAAGATTTATTTTATTGTTTGAGAGAAGATGAGAGAGAGAGAAGGGGGGAGTGCCCAGAGCAGTCTCCCTGGTTGTACGTCATTTGTTGTGACATGGTTTCATTCCACACAGGTGGATATGGGGCTGTACAGGGCAGAAACCAAACCGGGGGCCTCCCAAGTGGGAAGAGAGAACCTTTACCACCAAGGCATCCTGGTGGTTACCAGTTGCACCGCAGTTCAGCATGTGGGTTTGCACAGGCCGGGGCCGGGATTCGATCCCTGGACCTTGAGGTGGCGAGGCAAGCACTCAACCGCTGAGCTGTCCTGGCATCCCTGGTTTTGGATTTACATCAGTAGATGATGCTGTACTGGCATGCGGCTTCCTTGAACAATGAACAAATACCAGCTTGCTTTGAGGCCCTACACATCTTACACTATTGTATTGTATGGGCAGCTGCATAACATGCTGAGATTTTATTTTAATTTTTACTTAAAGCATTACTTCGACTTTTTTGCTGGTTGCTTGAGTTCTGGTTAATGAAGAGTCAACTGTATATATGTTTCAACAGCCCTGTCCCAAGGTCCTCTGGTGGGGGAGGGGAGTACCGGCTCTAACGTCCCCAGAAAGGGGTGACTAAGGACAGCCTTCTGTCTTGACCCTGGTACTCAAATCCAGGGAACTCCAGCCTCCACCCTGGCTGTGGTTTCAGGTCACGGAGCCCTGGTGGGCCCGCTGGAGGTCCGAGGATTCGAAGGTGACACTGTGTCCCTCCAGTGCACCTACGGGGAGGAGCTGAAGAAGAACAGGAAGTACTGGTGCCGGAAGAGCGGACTCCTCATCTCGCGCTGCTCTGGCACTATCTACGCAAGAGAAGACGGCCAGGCAAACACAGTGGGCAGGGTGTCTATCCGAGACAGCCCCCAGAAGCTCACACTCAATGTGACCCTGACGCAGCTCACCCTGCAGGACACGGGGAACTACTGGTGTGGTGTCAAAATACTGGGCTTGGATGAGACTTTCCTCGTCTCTCTGCTCGTCCTTCCAGGTAACAAATGTCTCTCCTTCCTTGACAGAGTAACAGGAGATACAGCGGGAAGGGGGAAGGGTGGGGAGCGGGTCCGTGGTGGACCCAGTCTCCCCATCACAGAGGGGCCATGCCTCCTGAGAGAGGGTCTCAAGGGCGCAGTGAGATGACCCAGGTCAAATGCACACCAGCGTTTGGGGCACCGATATGGATGCATGAGTCGTGAGACACAGCTGCCCGAAGTCACACCACTAGTGCGTGTCAAAGCAGAATTAAACCCAGATCTGTCCAGCCCCAGGCTCAGTTCCTCTCTGTCCAGATGTGGGAGAAAAGACTCCCCCCACCCTAGAGTCAGAGAGATTCCTGAGGATGACCCCGGCTGGGCCCCTGGTCACAGCCTCCCAGACCCACGTCCCCTGAGCCATGGCCGCTCCACTCTCAGCTGCCTGCAGCCTCCGCTCTCCTCTGTCACCTCCTCTTCCCTGGATCTAGAAGTCCTGAGGACAAGTACGAGGAGCGCCCGGGAACCAGCCTCAGAGGGCCTTGTTGAGTCGGGGGCGTCGGGGGCTGAGACTGCAGCTTGGGGGCTCAGGCTGAGGATGAAGCACTTCCCTGGGTGCCCAGAACCCCTCCTGCACCCGCTGAGCCAAGGAGAAAGAAGCAGAGAGGGCCCAGGGCGATGTCCAGCCGCCCATCTGTGGGTCAGGGCCGGAGAGGTCGGTCTTTTATCCCATTTCACAGATTGGGGCCTGAGGATCCAAGAGAGATAATGATTTGCCCAGGATCTCATGGCAGGAAGTGGTGGAGCCAGGAATCAAACATGGGTCACTTATGGCTTTGGCGTCGGCTCTTATCCTCTCCTGGCCCAAGCACTGGGACCCAGTCCCACCACCAGGCCCATCCGCACTGCCAGACCCCCATCACCCATGGGTCTTTATTTTAATTTGGGGAAATCAAGATAAACTCACCAAATGATAACAGTAGTATCACAACCACATTGAACAAAACCATATCATTTGCAAGATTCTCTGATCTTTATCAATAACTAGACCTCATTTTTATCTGGTGATGATCAATTTTACCTATAGTTGAGGCTCTCCTATTTTCATTCCTCCCCTCACTTGCAATTATTTATTGGCTTATAACATATGCATCATTATATTATCCTCCTGTATCAGACCCTGTCGGTCTTTTTCTGATGACCGTTGGGATATTAAAAATAAAGAAGACTAATGGCAACGGTATGCTGATCAGTGTTTAACAACTGGCTGGGGGACTCTGCCTGGTAGTGTTTGCCAATTTCTATGGTGTAATCGCCCCTGCCATGGCCAATTTGCAGCCACCAACAGTTCAATAACCGGCTCACAAAAGTCCCGAAAAGTTCAGAATCAGCTCTCACGGGGCCAGTGCGAGCTGTCTCTGCACACCTCTGAGTACATGAAGCATTAGAAGAATTCCCAGGAAGGTCAGGACAAGATAAGAGTGCCCCTTATCATTTCTTTTATTCATAATTGCCTAGAGGCCCAAGGCAATGAAATGTGACAGAATTGAGAAGTCTAAATATTGGAAAGGAAAAGAAAAAAATATTCTTTATGTGCAGATTTAATCATTTACTCAGAAAAGCTGGAGAAACACTGACCTCGTATTAGAACAGAGGATGGAGCAGAAAGGGAGAATCTAGTTAGCAGGGAAGTCAGAAAGGAAGTGACTGACTGACTGATGGCCGTGGGGAGTTGGGAAGCTCAGTGGCTCCTGGGAGTTTGACCACACTAGGTTTATGCCCACTGTTCTGAGCCCATAGGCTGGCATTTTGCCCGTGAGGGGCCCCAGCTTAGTGGGAAGACCCCATAATCAAGTTGTTGCCGCATAATTGAGTAGTAGTTCCACTGGCAGTGTGCACAGGGTACTGTGGGTACAAAAAGGGGAAAGTATCTGCTCCTTCCAGGAAAGGTGTTCTGGAGGAGACGACTTCTGAGCTGACGCCGGAAGGACAGAAAGGAGTGTGTGAGGCAGAGATGGAAAGGCAAGGCGTAGAGGGACAGCATGCCGAAGGCATGGAGGCAGCCAGGAGGCGCTCACAGATGGAACTAGAGGACAATGCTTATGGCCGGCTCACGGGATGGAGAAGAGGTGAAGCTGGCAAGATGGCTTGAAGTCTAAGTTTAAAAGACTGAAAGGCACAAGAAAAAACTTGAACTTCAGCTTATAGGCACTGGGGAGCCACTGACTGTTCTGAAATAGGGAGCGATGGGATCCAATATATATTTTAGAGACAAAACTGGCATCGCTGTGAAGGGTGGCATGGAAAGGGCAGGCTGGTGGGCAGTTGGGGGATAAGGGATGGAGGTCTAAGCCAAGCAGGAGCCAAGGGGACCTGCAGGTGGGGAAAGCCGGCAATCTGCTGGAATCGACCATCCATGACTCCCTAGTGACTGAAAGAAGATTGCAACGCTCTGGGTGGAAATGTGGAGTGGGAAAGCCGCTGGCTGCTCCCAAGGCGGCGAATCTGGCTCAGAGGAGGGGTCCTTGCCTCCCTGAGACCTGCTTCTCCCTTCCCCCTAGGTCCTTGCTGTCCTCCCTCCTCCCCTCCTTCCTTCCAGCCTCTTGCTACAACAAGCCTCCCACCCAAGGCCAAAGCTTGGCAAACTCAGCTCCCAGAATTAAGTGAGTGAATGGTTTCTCTGTGCCCCCTTCACCCCTTTATAAAGAAACATTCAGCGAGTGCCTCCCGGGTGCCAGACACTGCATTTTATGGCCCCTACCGGCTGGGAGCTGGATTGTCAGCTGAAGGCTCAGCAGGGTTAGGTCACTTGCTCAAGGTCACACAGGAGACTGCAAAAGCCAGGAGGTAGATGGCGCCTGACCCCACAAAGCTCAGCTGTGGGCTCCATCCAGGGCCTGAGGGGCGCGCAGGACAGGCTGGGCCTTTGACCCTGACCTCTGGACCTGTCTCCTGTCTCTGCCACCCTGCCCTGCTGACCCCGTGGCTGTTGAAGGAGGCCAAGGCCTACTAAGGCATCCGTGGTGGGAGTGGGCATGTGCGGTGGCCTGAGGACCTTCAGGAGAAGGCAGAGGTGACAGCTGTCCAGGACTGTAGGGGGAGGGCAGGAAGGCATGTACTGAGTGGTCACTGGAGTGGGTCATGGAGATGGGGACAGGAGTGGGCCCCTCCCCACAGAGGACAGGCTGACAGCACACAAAGGGGCTGGAAACTGGGCCCAGGTGTGGGGCACACCTGACATACGGCCTGCTGGCTCCACACAGCTTCACCCAGGCCTCTGTTTGCTTCCTGGGGTGTCCTTTACCTGGGGGTATTCTGAGAAACTGATCCCAGGGAGGGTAGGGGGCAGGGGTCAAGGGTCAGAGGTCTGAGGAAGTGAGGATTCCAGGGTCAGAGAAGGTGCTGAGATGTTGCTTTTGGACTTGTAGCTTCTCTTGGTCTCCACACGACAGTCACCAGAGCCCAGCAGGGGAAGACAGAGGCCGAGGCCTTTCCGTTCACAGGGACGCCCCCGTACGAGCAGGCAGGACCCTTCCTCTCCGCAGGGACCTCTCCTCACACAGTGACCTCTCCGAGCAAAGAGACCGCTCCTCACAAAGCCACCTCTCCTCATGCAGGGACCTCCCACCCAGGGACACAGCTGGACTCCACCTCGCCAGAGGACACCAGTCTTGTCCCCAGCAGGAGCAGCTCCAAGTCCAGGTGAGCTCCAGATGACCAGGGTCACCGATCAGGCCATCACCAAACACACCTTCAGGGGCCCGTGAGCCAGTAAGAACCTAGCGCTCCTTCCTCCAGAACGCAGCCGCGTGTCCTGGCCGCAGCGTGAGGCACGGAGGGCAGGGCAGCCCCCAGGCCTCCCATTGCAGGGCCCCTGAGCAGTGAACGACCTGCACGGCAGGGGCTAGCAGCCCTGCTGCCCTGGACACACAGGCCCACCCCAGGAGAAGGGCCCACCCCGGCCCTGGGGACCCTCTTACTACCGCTCCAGCTTCAGGGACAGCCACCCCAGTTTAGTAGCTTTTACCTGTATGCTTTGTACTGGGCCCTGGGCCAAGCATGACAGTATGGAGCCAAAAAAAACCTGTTTTTCTTACTCAACTGGGGTCCTAGCCTGAAGGAATGGCTCTTGGGCGTTGGCATATAACTGCACCCAATTACTGACATCTAGGCAAGTGCAGACCCACTGAAAGTGTCTCCTGGGGCTGGCAGTGGGGCCTGGGATCCTTTCCCTTGAGACTGACGAGATGTTTGGTCGCTGGTGCTCTCTGGTCTCCTTGGGAATGACAGGGACCTACACTCTGGGACTCAGAACAACACTGCTGTGGTACACAGCATTCGGCTGGTGTCTGGTGACAGCCACTGAGCGCCTTCCATGTGGCCCACAGGGTGTCCCTCCCAATGATCCGAATCTTGGCGCCGGTGCTGGTGCTGCTGGCCCTTCTGCTGGCCGCAAGCCTGGCTGTTCTCGGCAGGTGCCTGCTCCGGTGGAGGAAGGAAGGTGAGCAAAGGGAGACGGGAATGGGCGGGAGGCTCTTGGCCGGGACGCTCACTGAGACCTGCAGTCCCCGCACCACCCCAGAGAGAGCTTGTGGCTCAGGGCGTCCATCTGAGATGTGGGCATCAGGAGTCACACTCCTCCTTCCCGAGGGAACCACAGGGCTGCCCACAGTAGGAAAAAGCAATTCAAACAAGGCAGTGCGATAATGGCAGCGTGGCTTGTCATGTCTGTCTGAGCTCGTCAGTCACCTCTCTCCCTATGGATCCTGCGTCCAATCTCTGCAGGTCCAGCCTCATAGACGAGGACTGACTATAGTGGGGAAGGCAGGACTGAGCCCTTGAACTTGAGCACGACGCTGTGGCCCCACACCCACCACTGGGTCTTCAGAGGTGCTTGTATTCTCTTGAGCTTGGCTTCAAAGCCCAGCTCTGCTGCATTTTAGCTATGTAACCTTGGGCAAGTCACCTAACTTCCCTGAACCTCGGCTTCTTCTGATCATAGATATCTGTTCAACAGAAATAGAGTACAAGCCACAGATGTTATTGAAAATTCTCTGAGAGTCACATAAAAAAGGTAAAGAGAACACAGTGACATTAATTGTAACAATATACTTTTTTAAAACATGATATAGCTAACACATTATCATTTTAACATAGAATCCATGTAAAAATGTTAGTGATGCATATTCTACATTCATTTTTTCATACTGAGTTTTTGAAACTGGTATAATTCAGAGTAGTCACATTTCCAGTGCTCAATGGCCACGTGTGGCTCTTGGCTCCTGTGGTCAATGGCATAGATGGAGAAGATTAACTGAAATAACAGGGACAGGAGCTGCCACCTACCAGGCACTGTTGTGTGGCTTATGTGACTTCTAGCTCCTTTAGCGTCCTCAGTGCTGTGGCGTTAGGAACTACTTATGACAAGTAGCTCCATTTTACAGGGGAAGAAACTGAGGCACAGAGTGGTTAAGCGGCTTGCCCTATGTTTGCATAGCCAGCACGCAGTGGAACCAGGAAGACGTGTGGGAAAGGCACTTTGCAAATCCCCTGCAGGTGGCCATGGGGACATCCTGGGCCTGCTTCCCAACTCCTCCCTGTGTGGCCCCAGGATGAAATGCCCGCTTTGCCCATGTCCCCAGATCCCCTCGGAGGAGTTGGGGGGGAGTACGCAGGATGGGAGCATTTCTGGTCACAACCTCATTCTCTTGCCACTCAAATTGTGGTCTCCAGTGACATGGCAATAGTGACATCCCTTGGTAGCCTGTTATAAATACAAATTCTCGGGTGGGAGAGTGTGGGGGAGGGGAGTAGGGAGGGGGCATCAAATATAGGGTGATGGAAAGAGAGCTGATTCTGGGTGGTGAGCACATAATGCAATGCATAGATGATATCATGTAGAATTGTACACCTGGAAACAATGTAATTGTACCAACCATTGTCACCCCAATAGATTTAACAATAATAATAAAGTGTATATATATATATATATATATATATATATATATATATAACTTAAAAATAAAATAAAAAATTTCCTGACAGTAGTTAAAAAAAAAAAGAAAGAAATGCAAATTCTCATGCTCCAATGTACTGAATTATTGTAGAATCTGCATTTTTATAAAATTTCCCTGGGGACTTTCATGCACGCTGACTGAGGCTTAAGGAGCAACACAGAATTTCTTCCCCAGCTGGTTTCTGACCCACATGCGAGGATTTCCATGTACTGATCTCAAAAGGCCAGGTCATTGCCGAGGGGCTGAGCTGCAAGGGGCTGAGCTGCCCAACATGCCTGCCAGCTCCCTCTGGGAAGCCCCCGCTCAAGGGTGCAAAGGGTCCCGTCCCCCTCTGTGGGAGCAGCTGCAGGCTACTCCTGATTTCAAGGTGTCCCCTCTGGTCTCTTTCAGCTCAGCTGTCCATGGAGACACAGAGGGATGAGAAGGTCCACCACTCACACTTGGTAAGAAAGGAGGCAGGCCAAAGCCCAAGCTAGGACCCCAGGCCCCTTGGGGCTGAAATTCAGGACACCTGGGTCCCACCTCTGCATTTCTCTATCTGCTGCTCCATGGCTGACCTCAGACAGAGCTCACTGCCCACATCTCACCTCGGGTAATCTGTGTGGGCCCGGAGACCAGCCCTTCAGGCTGCGAGCTGATAGAGTGGCCCTCCTACCCTG
Organism: Craseonycteris thonglongyai; assembly: GCA_004027555.1. NCBI lineage: Eukaryota > Metazoa > Chordata > Mammalia > Chiroptera > Craseonycteridae > Craseonycteris > Craseonycteris thonglongyai. Next base: position 14,245 of record PVKE010008062.1, read on the forward strand.
ACTTCCCATCTTCCTTTTAGGATCAGAACCTCAGAGCTGAATCCAGAGGGGGCCTTTGAGACCATCTCATCCAGCCTTCCTCTAAGTTTGGTGTAAACCTTCTTTCAGAACACCTGGGCTTGGAGGGCGGTGGGAGGAGCGGAGCGCACGTTAGAAATACACTCTCCCACGTGAAACCTCTAGGGGTGGGGCCCCGGAACCTGAATTTTAAATACTGCTCCCACACCGTTCCCCATTTCATCCCTGGACTCTGACAGCACACCAGATTATGACAACTACAGACTCGAGTCTGCTTTTGCAGTAGAGGAAACTGAAGCCCAGAGAGGGTAAAAGTCTTGCTCAAGGTCACACAGCAGGCGGTGGCCCAAATAGCAAGCAGGACCCAGATGTCTCGACTCCCATCTCTGCCCTTCTCAGATCACCCTAATATTGTCTCTGAGCTTTTCTTGCTCTGAGACCCAGGCTGAGGGTGGTGCTCTGAGGAACAGGGAGCAGAGGAAATGGGGGTCCCTGCGCCCATCTTCATGGACAGGGGAACCAGCCCTGAGGCTACGTGCTGCAGGACCCTTCCGCTCCCCTGACCCCTGCAAAGACAGACATAGCGGCCCACACCAGCGCTCCCCCAGGATAACAGACTGCAGAGTCAGGGCTTCAGAAAACCCTGCCCCACCTGGCTCTCCCAATCGCGTCCCTCCCCCACCGGCCCTCCTCCCTCAGCTGTTTACTGAGATGCCTCCACTTCCATTCGCTTACATATGGGGGCAGGAAAGGGGGCTCCTGTCGCCTTCTTTCCTGGCGCCAGCGAGGACAAAAGCCTCAGGCCCTGTCCATCTAGGGAGGGACCTCAGCAGGAATGGGGTAAAGGGCTTGGTTCAGGAAGCAGCTGTTGTTGTCTCAGGAAACTCCTCAAGGCCAAAGGTGGCAGATAGGAGAGAAGGAAGGTTACCAGGACAGATCAGGGGAGAGTCGCTGTGGCTGGCCACCTTCAGAGCCCGGCACCTTCGGATTCATCCTGGGGCTCACCCCTCCCAGCTCCAGAAGAGAGGCTGCCTGGCTCCGCTTCCTGCCTGCATCACCTGTCCTGCTCCTGGCCAGGCCGGAGGGGACAGGAGAGGGCATAGGACCAGCAGGCAGAGGGCTGGAGGGACAAGAGCCATGAGTGACAGCATTTGTGACATTTCCTTTTCTTCCCCCCCATTTCCTGTACCCTCAAACATCCACCTCTGCCCATGCCCTGCAGCCAGAGTATTGACAAAAGCAGGGGGCCCCCGTTAGCAGACAGGGACACTGAGACCCACAAGTGTGTGGCATGCCCTGCCAAGATATTATAGGAAAAGAGTTTGGGTCTGAGGTCAAATAGTCACGAGTGGAAGTCCCAGCTCAGTCACTCGCCAGCTGTGTGACGCTGGCGGGGACGTAAGAAATGTCCAAACCTGTAGAGAACTTTAAATGAGTTGACTCTGAGCCAAACTGATGACAATTGCCGGAAAACAAAACCTCACGGGACTGAGAAAATGCACAGTGTACTTCATACATTAAAATCAAAGAGGGAGATGATATAAGGAGGGTTACATGAAATCTACTGGTGGTAGATTAAGAGGGTGGGAGAAAGCAAAGCAGGAGCTGGGGTGGGGGACTCTGGGATTGGGTAAGATGTCAATTGGAGAGACAGAAACTTCTTTTACATTGACGGGCACAGGATAGTTAATACTGAATAGTTACAACACACAGATGCTAGGTACTGGGGAACAAGACAACAATGAGGTGTTCTGTGGTCTCCGGCTCTGGTGCAGTGAGCTGTGCGCTGAGGGCTCTGGCTACAGGGATTACCCTGACATTCCAAAGGTATGTTATCTTAGATGCAGAAAGACAATAGACAGGCTCAGTTAGGTAAAGACTGACGCTCTTTAAGGAAGCTACTGGCCAAGGAGGTGACTACCGCCATGTCCTGCTTTTCGTTGGGAATTTTTATGTTCAGACCATCCTATGTGGTTAATTTTAGTCTCAGATTTGTTGGGCCCCCATGCCGACCTCCCCTGAGCTTGTCTGGTTTAGTATGTGGCCCCTTTTTCATCTGCACTGGCAAGTTACATCAGCTGTCTGACATGAGATACCAGGCAGGTGTCCAGGAGGTGCTAACGCCTCTCTTCTAGCTGCTTCCAAAGCCAAGCCCCTGGGACTCGCCCTTGGGAGACTTGGCTGGAGGCTGGGTGGCTCCCCCAGTGCTCTGCCCAGCTGTTGGGACAAGGAGGCTGGAGGTGGAGGGACCTGGCATTCCAACCTGAGGACCCATGGGAGTAGCGGGGCCTGGGACAGCACATGGACTTCCGCACTCACTCTGGACCACCCACCTCTCTTCCCTGGGCCTGGGTTTCCTCCTCTGATCTGGGACGGGTCACTCAGACCGTGAGGTTTGTCTTTCAGTGTATCTTTTAGGTGCCCAATGTAAGGTGACCAGATTTTAACACTGGTAAAGCGGGACACCATTGACCAGAGGGGGGGGAGGGGGTTCTTGATAAAAATTTGGTCTATCTCCCGCCGTTCCCTAGCTTGTCGTGCATTCTTTCCAAAAATCGGGACTTTTTTAAAACGCCACGGGACGCAGGACAAATTGTTAAAAATTGGGACTGTCCCGCCAAAAGTGGGACGTCTGGTCACCCTAGCCCAATGTTGCTCTGTCTTTTACAAAGAACCTGCAGCCTACACGTTCTTTCTGCTTAAAGGCTAGAAATAACAATGAGGAGAACTAATTAAGCATGCGAGGAGTCCCCAGTTGTTGAGTGATAAAACATTATCATGAATTTTTATTATAACCCTAAGGGAAAAATTCTTCTCCCCCTTTTATAGCTCAGGAAACTGAGCTTCCGGGGGAGATTAGGTGACTTGCCCAAGGTCACAATGAGACACAGGAAATCGGACCCAAGGACTCTGACTCCACAACCTACCCCTCCTGCGTTTCCCTTCTCTGCCCTTGGCTCACAGACCAACCCGGCTGCCAAGAACAGCCTGTTCTGACAGAGTCTCTGTTTTAGCCCCTGGGGAACGGCCTGGTCCCGGAGTACGCCATGGTCAACCTCGCAGCTCCCGTGGAGCCTCGCGCCAGCGCCAAGCCCTCCGCCAGCCCCTGCCCGGACGTCCAGGGCCTACGCCGGGTATGGACAGCGGGCCCTGGTGGCCCGGAGCAAGTCAGGGAGGGCTCTTAGCTCAGCCTCTACCTGCTTATAACCCACAGGCCTTGGCCACTCAGGAGCCAGGGACATCCTCTTTTTTCCCATCCAGAAAATTCTCAGAGTTTGTTGGGAATCACAGGTTAAAGAGCTCTGAGCTGGCAGGAGCCCAACGTCTAAAGCCAGAATGTGGCCTCAGGCCATGAGTATGTGCCCTCGGGCCATAGATGGATGGGGATGGGGAGGTGACTCAAAGCCTGAGGATTCTGGGGAGAAGCTGGAGTGGATCCAGCAGCTACCTGGAGACCCCCAGCTGGGCTCTGCGTTTAACCCCCACCGTTGTCTTTACAGACTTCAGAGGAAGAGGCAGCCTCCTTCCAGGACCCAGAGCGGGACAGGAGCCCAGGGCCTCCCCTTCCCGTGTCTGAGGAGGAGCTCGGCCTCTCCAAGTTCATCGCCGTCTAGCCACAGAGTGCCCGCCAGGCCAGGCCCCCCGGGCACCGAGTGGCTGGATTTATCGTGCATTCGCTCGAACGAGCTTTCTGGCTTTCGGCCTTGGCTTCGGATTCACCTGCTAGACTCCAGGGCTCTGCTCACACGTCCCAGTCTCTCTTCTTGCCTGTCCCAGCCTGACCTGGAAGCCCTTGTCAGCCTGCCGTGGTGGCCTCACAGTTCCAGGGGAGACTTGGGATGTCCCCAGGGCATCCCTGGGCAGAGTGTGCAGCCACTGGACCCTCACCAGGGCCAGGCAGGGAGGGCTCAGGAAATCTGGTCTGGGTTTGTCTGCTACAGCAGGCCTGGGCAGACTGCTTCAGGGCAAGGGCTACGTCTCCAAGTGTCACAGTCCACTAGCTATTTATTTTAGTATCTAGGCGGTCACCCCAAAATTGCATGGCAGTCACCAGTGCACCTCAAGGGATGTCTTGCCCAGTCGTGTGTCACATGCAGTCCCCGAGGCCTGGGCGCCCCTCCCCTCCCCTCCTGACCCCACCTCCTCTCTTCCTTCCATCCTTACTCAGCACCACTGTCTCCTGTGTAGGGTAGGGGGGAGGTGGGAACATGCTGGGGTTAGACCAGATTCTTGATTGTGACCACCTGCACCCCAGTCCTTCCGGAAGTTGGTTAAAAATGTGATTCCTGGGCTCTACCAAAATCATCTCTGGTGCTGGGCCCAGGACTCCGCATTTCTAATAAGTGCCAGAGATTCTAATACTCGAGTAGAGAACCAGTGGGCTGGTTGAACTTTCGGGTCCCTCCAGCTTAGCGTCTCCCACCTGCCCTGTAAACGACACCACAACCCAGCTGGTGACTTTCGTGGGCCTGCCTGAGTCCAGGCCCAGCGCAGGGGCACATGGGAGGCAAGAAGGAATTGCTTTTGGGATCTTTTTACCCACCCAAGCATTCGTCTGGGCTTTGGAACGAGGATGGCGAGAAAAGCTCAGCTGCCTCCTTGTTGAGGGAGGAGTTCATTGCTTCTGGGCTCTGGTGGCTGAGGGGGGCAGAGAGATGTCTAAACTGGGAGAGGGAGGCACAGAGCAAGAACCTAAGGGGAACCTCAAGGTGGCCCTGAGTCTGGCCCCTTGGGGAGGGGATGGAATGGGGAGGTGGGTAGAGTAACCGAACAATTTTCTACTTTTTCTATGTAATTCAAAAAATGAAATGGGGGTTGCCCACCATACAAAACTTAGAAAGATGGAGGGAAAAAGAAAACAAGTCACGCATAGGTCTTACCACTACCAGAGACCGTCATCATTGCCTTTGGCTGCATTTCCTTCCAGTCTTTTCTCTCCACATCATTTGCTGGCGTTCTTTTACAAAGTATTTTGTATATACAACTTCATACCCTGCTTTTCCCACTTAATTGATACACCATAAGCATTTATTCATGTTTTTACAAACCCTTTATAAATAAAGTGTTTATCAGCTGTGTAATATTTCATCATATCAGTGTGCTTCAATTTATTTGTTCTCTCACTAGATGTCTACTTTCTATTTTTGCTTTATAAATAACAGCGTGCTGAATCTTTGCACGAGGCTTTATCTGCATTTGGAAATTTCCTTAAGGATTTTCATATGTGGAAGTACCAGGTCACAGGTACAAACCTTCTTGAAGTTACTGATGCCCATTACTAAACAGCTGATAAAAGGACAATTCCGAGATGTTCTAAATTATCGCAGGCCAGAGAGTGAGAGGAAAGAGATAGGAATAATTAACCAATTAACTATTTTATACTATAACTATTAGACTGGTTAATTAAATAACTAGTTAATAGCTGTGGGCCAACTGACAAAAACTGCTGACACTCCTGAATGTATGTTGAAGCTTTAAATCAACCTCCCAGGCTCCCAGCAGACACCACCGCATCCTGCATATGCATGAGCTTGCAGTACTGTTGCCTCTAACCAATCGAAAGTAGTAACTATTTCTTTTTTTTAAGATTTATTTTATTGTTTTTGACAGAGAGAAACAGAGAGAGAGAAGGAGGGCCCAGAGCAGTCTCCATAGTTGTACGTCATCAGTTTTCCACATGGTTTCCTTCCACACAAGTGGGCAGGGCATGCTCAGGGCAGGAACTGGGGCTGGGGCCTCCCACATGGAAGGCATGCCCCCTCAAGCCAGGGGCCAAACTGGGGGGTCGAGAACCGAACTGGGGGCCCCCACATGGGAAACACACCCAGATCAGCATGTGGGTCCACATGGGCCAGGATTCGATCCTGTCCCAGGGGCTGCAAAGCAAGTGCTTAACCTGCTGAGCCATCCTGACTTCCTATTTTTTTAAGATGCAATCCCCCCAGGGAAGCCGGCGGGATGGCTCAGTGGGTTGAGCGCTCACTTTGCAGCACCAGGGACCGAGGATCGAATCCCGGCCTGGGCGGAACCATATGCTGAACTGGGAGCTCCCCCAGTTCAGTTCTCTCTCTGTATCTCTCTCTCTTTCTCTCTCTCTCTCTCTCTGTCAAAAATAAATAAATAAAAATTAAAAAAAAAATGCAATCCCCCATCTTGATACACGTTGGTTTCATATTTGCACAGCAAAATATTCAGCTCTGCAATCTTTTGTAGATACGTAGGACTCTGTTCAATCCCCTTGAACAAAAGAATGCCTCAAGCTGCTGCTTACCCGTCCTGAGAGGTAAAACTTCAGAAAAAATTAAGGAAATATCAAAAATTGTTAACATTTGGTTTTGCCAGATTGGAATGTTAATACAGTAGACAAAATATTTCTGAAAGTTGCTTGAGTTCTGGTTAATGGAGAGTCTACTTACATTTATCCAGCATCTACCAATCCCATGGGTGCCGGTTAACTGAGAGTCTACTGTACTGATAGTAAACATTACTATAAAAAGAAACATTTTTATACCAAAAGAGCATATCGATAGGAAAAATGAATAATGTGAGCTCTCCCTTCCCCACCATTGTCAAGGGGTAAGTGCTCTCCGTCGGCCATACTCTGAGGACGTGACAGGCACTCAGCACTAGCGGCTGGGAAGGGGGGTTCACAGGGACCTGAGTGTGGGGCCCCTAAGCCTGGTGCAAAAGCAGCAAATCTGCCTGTCTTGAATGGACCACATGCGTTTATGAATTTGTACCAAAAAACCCCAAGCTTGCCAAGGCCCAGAGAAGGACCTGCAGAAGGCCACACAGCAAGCTCCCAGTGAAGCTACAAGGATTAGCCATGGAGTCCTTGAGTCGCCTGGCCCCCTAGAATGTTCCCAGACAACTGGGTACGATAATTTAGAAAGAGCCTCTTCTGGGGATGGAGAGCATAGAACGGCAGAACTGGGATTTTGGAAGGAACTGTCTCCCCGACTCCATTGAAGAGTCAGCTGTGCTGTGCTCCCCGCTCTCACCCTCTCCGGGAGCCACCCACCCGGCCCAACCAAAGACAGAGCCCAGAAGCCTTTGCTTTCACATTTAATCAAAGGAAAAGAAAGAAAACCAGGCAGAGAGAAAGCACAGGAATTGACGGCTGAAGGAGAAGGGAAGGGTGGGAACAGTGTGGACAGTGTGGGCAGGGCCCTCATTAGCCTGAGGTCCCTCAATACAAGTGTCCACAGTGGGAGGAGAAAGGACAGTCAGAGCTAACGTGGTGGGCACCCATGCCTGTTCCAACCTGGTCCCCACCTGGTCCAAGGCGTGGGGCTTAGGCAGGGGAGGTAGTACGCTGTTCAGAGAGGGACGGAGACAGGAGGGGCCCAGCCCTGTCCCCTGGGCATCACTGGAGGTGAAGGTGCCAGAACAGCATGAACGCTGGAGATGCACCCTAAAAGGCCAGGTGTCAGCTCCCCAGCAAGGTGCCCACCCCCACCCCCACATTTTGGTAAGGGGGCTTTGGAGGTTAGTCAAAGGGCTTTGGGTGGTGCCAACCGCAGCTGCCTCCTACTCCGAAGTCCTCGGATGCGGTGAGAACTGGCAAAGATACCAGGGCCTCAAGCCATCAAAACACTCCATCTTCCTCCCATTCCCAGTCCCCTGGGCTGAGGGTGAGGATGGAGCGAGGGAGAGCTGAACTAAGAACGAAAAGAACACTGACGAAAGGGAAAAGAGGAGTATAAAGACGACTGCATAGTGGATGCAGAGCTATGCAAATGAGATGGGAACAGGCTTGACCACGACATCTCGATTGCAGATGAGATCCCTACTAGAATAAATATATTTCTAACTTTGTAATAAATACTCTGTCTCTTCTCCCTCCCCTTCCCTAGGAAACGGGCACACAGCGGTTCAGGGGCCAGCTTGGGCTGACCCTGCAGCGAACACTGGTTAGACACTCAGCACTGGGAAGGAGAGGGAGCTGGGGGGGGGGGGTGTGCCCTGTGGGGACAGGCTCAGCCCAGGAGCAGAGAAGGACGAGGGATGAGGTGCCCGGGGAGTCCAGCACGGCCGTCTTGTCATAAGAGGGGTTTTCCTATTTTACCTACAATTGCCCTTCCCAAGGACTGGAGAGTGGCACTGAGGGTCAGGGGACACTAGGAGAGCTGGAGGAAGACTTCTGGGAGGGCCAAGGCTCTAGAATTTAGTAAAGATCTCGTAAGACATGGAGGCTGATGGGGAACTCCAAAAAGGGGCCTCAGAAAGTGACCTCCCAAGCAAAACCGTCCTTTGCTTCTCTCCAAACGCCAAGCCTGACACACACCAGTGGCAGAAACACAGATCCAGGGCGGCGGATGGCAGAAACAGTGTCGATGGCGCCCCCTGGAGCTGGGCTAGGAGGAGCCGGCCAGAGCAGGGAGGTCCTTGCCCAAGCCCATACACCACGTCCCAGTGCTCACGAAGTACCCTCCTCGCCGGTCCTCAGCCCCCGTCCCCAAGCAGCCCGGATGCCCGCGGGCCACTTGAACCCAGCCAGAGAGAAGACCCCAATGAACAATGGTCACGAACAGGAAGCCCAGACGGGTCCCCACCACGGGCCACGGAGAACTTGGAGCTCTTCAGTCAGTAGTAGCCGGCTCCTTGTCACACGGCTCAGCCTGCCACCCACCCTGACTTGGGCTGAGCCCACTAACCCCTGCCGGCCTTGCCCTTTGGGGAGCCAAGCCGACCTGTCAGGGGCACAGTGGAGTCTGTGGAGAGACTTCGGCAGTGAGACGCTGTGGATGAGGGGCCTCTTGCGGGGCTCGGCCTCATTCCAAAGGGGCTGAGAGGTGCCCTGCTCCCCAGCTGTGGCAACTGGCTCAGGCTTTGGCTCCTGCAGCCCTCAGGATGGCACCACTGCCCGGGCCTGCCTGGCTGCCCAGGGAGCTGTGCCCTCGCCAGACCCCATGGAAACAGCTGAGGGCCTGGTCCTAGGACATGCTGGTCAGGAGAGGTGGGAGGAGCCCACGGAATGGGGTGGGTGTGGCCAGTCCAGAGGAAAAACGGTGACAGGAGAGAAGTGCTGGAGGGCAGCGTACCTATGGCCACTGCTTTTCTCTTCTCTGGACTGAGCCTCTCGGAGGTGACTCTGACACACTCCTGGGCACAGCCTGGCCCTCAGAGAGGGACATCTGGTGGTCAATGGGCATCGGGAAGGGGCAGCACCTGGGCACAGAGGTACCCCATGAACACCCACCTCCCTGGCAGTGCATGCCTCTGCACTGAAGCCAGACTGAGAGCTGGCAAGGAGCTGCCACCCAGAGAGAGCCAGAGTGCCCGGGGTGGGAGCTAAGGACTGTGGTTGGGGGCCATGGTTGGGGAAGGATGGATTCAGGGCTCTGGGTCACAGCCCAGAGGGAACAAGGTCCGGGCGAGCAGGCTCAGTACACCCAGCTGACGGGCACCCACTGGGGCTCTGTCCGCAGCTTCTCCATGGCAGCCTGCAGCTCACGGAAGGTCCTCTCCAGGTTGCTGTTGACCAGGCTGAGGTCGAAGTAGTGCCCGTAGCCCCTCTGGATGCGGCTGCTCTCCTCCACTGTCCGTCTCAGGTCTGCCTCCTGCCAGCACAAGGGGACCGCGCCAGTCATTGTCCCCCACCCACTCTCATCATCGAGGGGAGCCTACAGCCTGCCCCTCCCCTGAAGCCCAATCATGGGGGGTACAGACTCTCTGGCGAGGGAGGCAGGAGCCCCTCCCTGCATGCCCCAAGGGGGCCCTCCTGCAACCATGGACAGACAGGAGAAAGGAAGGAAGGAAGCAAATAGCCTTCAACAAGTGCCAACATGACAGTAGCCTCTTTGCAACCCACATAATCTTCACCACTGCTCCACAAGGCAGGCGGTAAAAGAGGTCACATAACCAGCCAGTGACTACACAGGGTCTGCTGACTCCAAAGCCAGTGCTCCCTCCAGTCTGACTAGCCACCCGCCCTCCCCACTCTTACCAAGACAGCCTCAGAGGCACTTGCCGTACCTGGTACTTGGGCAACCCACAAGTGCCCAAGGCAACCCCCACCCCACCCGCTCCAAGCTAGCTAGGCCAGGGTGGGAAGGGCACTTCAATACTTAATAAGCGGAGGTGGGAGCTCTAGGGCTGGCCCACCTGTGTCCCGGCAGCGCCAGTCTGTTCTGTTTGTGGCCAGCGGGGGGCTGTGCAGCACAGGGGAGCCCCACCCAGGCAGCCCAGAAAACCTGAGCAACACTGGGGAGGCGGGGGTGCAGTACCATATGTGGCCAGCAGAGGGACCCCTGCGCTCAGAGCTCAGCAAACCTATAGCTCTTGGGAAAGGTTGCTTCAAGGGAGAGCAAGGGGGAGGTATATGGAAAAAGGGGTTCTATGGAAAGGAACCTCACAGGGTGGCCTGATCACAGAATCCTAATTGAGCAGGTCATGGTGGGTATCACACCCCAAACATATAACTTCTTTACTAAAAGGCTTATCTTTGCCTTAAGCAAGCCCTATCCACTGTTTCTGTGCATCTAGGTTAACGCACCTTGTAATGCGCCCTTTCAGGCCCCTCCTTCTAAAGCATGACCACCCTCAAGACAGCACCTCATCTTACCTAATCTACAAAGTCCCCGCCTTGCTTCCCCCCACCTTCATGTAGTCTTCCTGACATTCCCTCCTTCCTTCCACATGTATAAGAGAAACTGCGAACTGTTACTCTCCAGAGAGTTTGAGATCTTGCTCCCAGGCCTATGTCATCAGTTTGGCTCAAATAAACTCATAAAAATTCTCTAGAGGTTTGGACTTTTTCTCCCCAGTGGACAGAGGGTGCCCTGGAGTCGTGCACCACCTGAGCTGAGTCTTCTCCTCCCAGAGATGCCAGCCTTCTAGCCTGTCTGCCTCCCCTCTCGCAGCCTCTCCCCCAGCTGTGAACACCTGTGCGCCCACCTGGCCAGTCTCTCTGCCCAAAGATCCCCCACTGGCCCTCAGGGCTCCCTTTGCTCAGCACTCTATCAGCTCCAAGGAGACCCAGCAGTGGGCCGGGCAGAAGTTTCTGCTCCCCGGGCTAGCTGGGTCCCTGGGCTTGAGAATCTGGGAACTTCACTCTCTCCCTCACACCTCTGCTTCCACACCTAGACAGCGGGAATCACTGATACCTTGAGTGGGTGCCACTCCCTGTCCCCAACACCACCTCTTTCTCCTCATCAGCTCTGGCCTGCCCCCTCCGAGCACAGGCACCCACCAGACCCCTCCCACACCTCAGAGACCCTCACCGTGAGCTGTTTGGTGGACACCCCACTCTCCAGGGCAGCACGATTCATGGCCCGCAGGGTCTCAAAGTCGGGGGCCTCAATGAACACCACGTAAGGGACAAACTCAGCTGTTCTCAGCACCTTCACTGCCTGCAGGAGAGGAGGGTCAGGGAGTACACCCCACGTGCATGTGGGGTGATGGGGTGAGGATGGGTACCTAGGAATAGATAACAAGGGATAGCTGATGTTCTGGGACCTGGGTGCTGGGGCTGATGAGGGGTAGAGGAATCGCTGGCAGGTGACTGGGGAGAGGAGTCACTGGAGAAGGCAGGAGTGGGGATCTGGGAGGTGAGAAAAGTGGTCTAGGTGGGCTGGGTCCCTAGCAGTAGTTGAAGGGTTACATGGCAGGTGCTTGGGGGACAGAAGCCTAGAAACGTAGGCCGGGGTGAGGAGGGAGGAGCAGAATGCCCAGAGGGGACAGTGGGCAAAGTGAGAAGGAGTGGGCCAGGCGGTACCTGGGGGTTGACGTCCAGCACGCACACCTTGCCGGCCGCCACCACGCCCCGGATGGAGTCGATGCGCGTGCCGTACAGGTTGCCCTCATATTCGCCATGTTCCAGGTAGCGCCCAGCACGGATGTCGGCCTCCATCTCCGCTCGGGACACAAAGCTGTAGCCCTGGCCCTCCCGCTCTGAGTCCTTGGGCCGTCGGGACGTGTCTGGGGGGAAGGAGAGTCCGAATGGGCACAGGCAGGCCACACCACCTCAGACACCCATGCACATGGTCTGCATGTGTCATGCCCCCCCCCAGCATTGCTGCCTTCCCACACACCATGCCCTCCCCTCACCACTGGCACACACACAGAGACCCGAGACGTCCACATTGGAAGGAACTTAAAAGATCACCACATCAACCGTATGCTCACGGGTGGGGGACTGAGGCCCAGAGAGGGTGATGTATAGCCCAAAGTCACACAGCAAGGCTAGGCTGACCTGGGATCTGCATTCAGGTTCCTATCTCCAAGAACCAGTCACTTTCACCACCACCCCTGGTTCTGTTACCAAGAAGCCCTGTCTTCCACAAGGCCACACCTAGCACATAGCCGTTTCACATGGGTTCACGACTGGGCGTTTAGCACGTGACACATGAGAGAAGGAAAGGCAAGGCTAGTCCCCAGCCCACCTGGCCACAGGTTCAAGGGACAGCTCCCCAACACCTCTCCAGTCTACAGTTCCCCCACCAACCTAGAGAGGGCGCACGCCCTCGCCTCACACTCCGGCTTCACCAGCTTCACCAGGTGGCCAGGCAGATACCCATTCAGTGGACCCAGCCCTGGCCCCCAGGGCAGCCCCTGCTCCCTGTCCCCGGCCCAACAGGGCCCAGCTCCTACTCACAGGGCACCGTAGTGCCGTAGCGATCTGGATCCCACATGATGAGCTTGTTCTTCAGGCTGCGCCGGCCCACACCCTGCGCCCCGATCAGCACCAGCGTTTTCCGGCGGAAGGGGGGCATGCGGGCCACCTCCTCATAAATGAGCAGCTCGTGGCGGTCAAACTCTGGACACAGAGATGGCACTGCTCATCAGGTGGAAGGACTGGGGCTGGGTTCTCTAGGGCCAGGGGCAGCAAGGAGATACTGGGCCGGGCCTAGGGACAAGACTAGCAGCATCAGAACCAGGACAGCATTGGCACATCCCTGGCAGGGGGCCGGAAGGGGCAGGCCATGGTAGAGGAGGAAGGGGCAGGGGGCTCTAACGCCTACCTGCATTCTTGGTGGTCAAATACATCATTCGCTTCTTTTTCTTTCCTGAAAGGCTGCCACACAGGGTCCCTGGTCATGAAGAGATGGGTGGGTAAGGCCAGGCTGGGATGGGTCAGATCCCAGGTCGGGGGCGGGGTCGTACCTGAGGCGGGTGTCAGCTCCAGGTCCCGCTTGACAAAGGCTTTGCGCTTTTCCTCCAGCAGCTGGCTGGGGATGAGCCCGGCGCTGCCTCCTTCTACGTGGCAGGCCTGAAACGGACACGAGCAAAGCTCTGAGTGACAGGACACCTGCCAAACCCTCAGCTCCACACACTCACCATACCTGGAGAGACTGCCTGGCGCCCACGGCTCACCTGCCACCAGTTGGCATCGTCCTGGTTTACAATCTGGAGCAAGTCCCCAGCGGTGAAGCGCAGGCCAGCTTCTTTGCAGGGGATGAGGCTGTCACGGGCCGGGTCATAGTCAAAGTGGCATTTCACAAACACCTGGCCCAGAGATCAGGGAAGGGTTAAGGAAAGAAGCAACAGAAGGCTGGAAGAGACCTGCCTTCTCCCATCCCCCACTCCACACCCCCCCCCCCCCCCCATGGGAAGAATATCACACAGTCCACCCTCTGCCCCCTCCCTCACAAAGATGACAGGCCCTGGCACTGCCCCTATAAAGGCATGATGCCCCCAAGCCTGCGTGGCTGGCCTCCCTGGCACCATCCTCCCCCTCTGCATCTAGAACAAGAAGGACTCAGACAGCTCTGCTCAGGCCTGGGGTCCAGGCACCACTCACTGCAGAGGCGGGATCACAGGGTAAGAAAGGTGACCCTGGCACCGAATGCAGAATCCCTCTGTTCACTCAACCCCCCGTTGGAGGAGGAGGCTCTGGCAACCAGCTAGAGAACCAATAAAAGTGGGCAGAGGAACCACACCCACAATCCACCCACCCAGAGGCAGCTGGGTGGGACACCTGTCAATCAGACTGCACCCACGCATACACATCAGCAAGCAGACATCTGCACGTAATGCAGGTGTTGACTTGTACGACAGGGTACCCAGGCCTTGAATGCACGCACATCTCTTGCACATGTGCATGGCAGCCCAAGACAAGAGCAAAAATGCGAGCACATGAAGGTGCATCACATACTGGGCCTGTGGGTAGCTGGGACCACCACCCCGGCCTGCAGGCTTGGCCCCATATCTTGCTTTGAGCAGTGAGTGAAGAGGAGGGGCTCCCACCCTGAAGCCTGGGAGCCTGACAGCTGGGAGGTGCAGCTACGCCTTGGGCCTTGTGCTGGGTGGGGTCCTTGGTGGAGGGACCCACCTGGCGGGGCAGATGGGGCTCCTGGTAGCTGGGTAGGATCTTAAGGATGACGCTGCCGCTGGCGTTGCGCAGGAGTTCCTGCAGCGCACGGGGGTCACTGCCTACAGGCTGCCCGTTCACCTCTTTGATGATGTCACCCACGTGCAACAGGCCTTGCTGAGCCACCATGCCCCCGTGCAGAATGCGTGCGATCACCAGCTCACCGCCCTCCACGCGGAACGTCACACCCTGGGGGACGAAGGGCAGGTATGATGAGGCCCCAATTGCTCTAAGCTTCCAATGGGCTCTCCAGCTCACACCCCATTCCCATCCCCACGCTTCCACCCCACCCTCACAGACTCCTCTTCCATCCTTCTGCCCAAATATTCACTCGCAGGAACATTAACGGAGGGCAAGAGGGCAGAATGAGGAGGGTCCTGGCACAGGGACGTGTGCAGCTCATATGCACAGTGTCTGCGCCCTCAGGGGTGTGCGTGGGCTGGTCCTTGGGCAAAGCTGATCCCGACTTCATCTTCAGCCCTCTCTGGACAGGGTTTGAGCCCTGCTGGTTACTCCCAATCCCCCTGGGGGACACTCACCCCCCCCCCGGGGCCCTGCCCTGTACCCTCACCAGATGCTCTCCAGCGGTCTTACGGATGCCCACCATGCGTACAGCGTCGGGAGGCACTGGCTGGTTGCTGAAGGTAGGGTCCAGGCCGGGGCTGGGGGGTGGTGTCTCATAGGTCTTCGAGGCCACAGAGTCGTGGGTCTCCAGGAGGGACTGAAGAGGCATTGGAAAAGAGAGGGACTTGAGGGTCAGGCGCTACAGGCCTGTCCCAGCCCAGCTCCCTCAGGGGCCTGTCCCAGCTGCACCCCGGGGCAGGGGGCAGAGAACCTGAAAGTGCGGCTCCTGGAGGATGCGGGCCAGCTCTGCGGCGGTGCTGCTCTGCTGGACCAGCTGGGCCAGGTCCCGTAGGATCTCCTGCACCAGCTCCAGGTTGTTGTCCCGAACAGCCTCCAGCTTCGTCTCCTCCAGCCGCTCGTGGGCCTGGGTGCGGGGAGGAACATGTCAGACCAAGCGCCCCCGCCCAGATCACGACTTCAGACCCGACATCAGAGGGAGACCACTGCATGCTCTTTGATACCTTGGGCTTCCTGTTTGATTGGTTTGGTTTGTGGTTTGGTTTTTAACTTAACAACATGCCCTGGAAATCACTGTAGCCTGCAACATGCAGGTCTTCCCGTAGCAGCAGCAGCAGTACTTAAATTGCTACATGTGACTCCTTGTGCGGCTGGAGCGCCAACATTTATTCAATCAGTCCCCACAGGTATTTAGATCATCTCTAATGTTTTACTATTGCAAATACAGCTGCAGAGAGTAGCACTGCCATGGCTGTTCTGACTCTCTGAAGATCTTCCATGTAGTTCCTAGAACTCTGCTGGGTCAAGCAGTAAATCTATCCATGGTTTTCTTAGATATTAACAGACACCCCTAAATACATCTTGGGCCACTCTGCCCTCCCACCAGCATTGAATGAGGATTTTCTGAAGCCTTGCGCATATTTCACTTTGTTTCACTATTTTTCGCTTAACATCATTTTGCTATGATTCCTTCTTTTCTGCCACATTGCATTAGTTCATTCATTTTAACCACTGTCTTATATATCCCATTGTGTGAATGCCCCACATTTTATTGGCCTCCTGGCTCTTGGGGAGGCACCTGGGTGGGTTCAGGTTCTTGCCATGGTGAATAGTGCTACTAGGAACATTCCAGTCAGTGTCTCCTAGTGCCCACGTGAACATTTCCCCCAGGAACCGAACTGCTGGGCTGTGGGGTATATGCACATCCGACGATGAAGCTGCGGTTTGTAAAATATCCCTTTTAAAAGTCACAACAACCCTGTGAGATTAATATTATTCAGGTCCTTTTCCCACTGAAGTGTCTGAGGCTTGAGTGGGTACAATGAATTCCTTCACAGCACGCAGCTCATCTGTGTACATCAGAGGCCCAGTCAAAGCTTCCTGACCCTTTGAGCTCCCTCCCAGCTGCAGGGTCACTATCTGGGCACCTATTTGTAGAGCACGTTCTTGGTACAGTGCTCACTGCAGCAGAAGCACTGGGTTCCACAACCGGCAGAGTGGCTTTGAATTTCTGTGGTAACCTCTTGTTTAATTCTCTCTGAAAATCCTCTTTGGCACAGTGGGGGCTCAAGCTCATTATAGACCGGAGCGTGGGCCAGGTTCACAGCTAGTTAATGGGAGAACGTGTGTTTGCACCCAGACCAGCCAGCTCCTGATCCAGAGACAAGCCGACTGCAAATGCAGAAACACCACACAGCTACTACTTTGAAAGGTTCTCCCTCCTCCCTCCCACTCCAACCTCTCTGCTCCGGACAGAAGACAAGGAATTCTCATTTGAAACCCAGGCTCATCATTAACTGGCTCAAAAACTGAAAGAAGTCCCAGAGAAGTGCCAGAAGATGACATCACTCTTCCATCTGGATTTGACCACGTGATTTGCTTTGGCCAACAGGACATTCGCAAATGTGATGCAAGCAGAGGCTTGGAAAGTGCTTCAGATTTGGGGCTTGTCCTCCCATGCTGGCAAGACCACCAGGTGAAGAAACCTGGGCCATCCTTCTAGCGGATGAGAGACCTCGCCATCCTAGATGCTACGACCTCTCTGGCTGAGACAGCAAGACCATCCTCGAGCACCCAAACCCAGACCAGAAAAAACACCCAACCGAGCCACAAAATCATGAGAAATAAATCCTGGGTTATTAGGCCACCATGTATTGGGTGGTTTGTTACACAGCAAAAACTACCTGATAATCTTGGATCCGCACCACTGTTGCCTCTGTTTATCATGTCCCTGGTTAGAATCTCTTAGTGACCCCCCTGGGCTCTCCTTCTTCTAGGGTCCCATCCTACTTTGCTATCTGTTACTGCAACTTCTCTATAGGAGTGAAGTTCTCCCTGTGAGCTCCAGTCCAATGGCCAAGACTATATTATAACTACTCTTTATGGTTAAAAAGTACTTCCACACCCATGACTTTTCCCTTTCCCCACTATGACTCTGAGGAATAGGCGTCACTATCCCCACTTCTCAGAAGAAATAACTAAAGCTCAGAGAAGTTGTCAGACATACTGAAGTCACACAGTCAGCCAGTGAATCTTCAAACTCCAAGCCCTGTGTTCTTCCTTCTTCACCTCATGTGGATTAATTCACATGCCTCCCAGATGGTAGATGTCCCCCTTGGTAGCAGTTTGCCTGAATTTCTGAATGTCACCTGCCTGGGATTCCTCACCTTAGCCCTGCTGTTGGAACACCTGCTGCTGGATCTATGCCAACCCTCCCAGATGCCACCAAACCCCTGGACTTGTGATCTGTCTGCCAGATCTGACTTCCCTCCAGAGGCTTTAACTGTCTCGGTTTGTCCCCTCAGGCCCTGCTCCGCCCTGGTCCCAGATCTACCCTGGCCCATCCTAAACTGTCTGCCACATCCTGAAAGAGGAGAGGCAAGCCCAAGTGCCTAAGGGCTAGGGAAGGAGGCTAATAGCTACCACATGCACTCCCACCTGACTCCACTGCTGTGGGTTCTGGGCCGCTTCGCCAGGAGTACCAAGATTTCATAGCTGGGTCTTTGATCAAAGTACTTTGTCTATTAGGTTAGAGATATTGCTCTGCATTCATAATCATTAAAATGGGTGAGAGTAAGAAGTAGGTCCTGTTGGCCAAAGCAAGTCACGTGCTCAAGCGCAGGTAGAGACTCTACCATATGATGAGAGAAGTGCAAAGCTACCTTGCAAAGGGTCACACCTGTGGGGATGGGAAGGATTTTACTGAGTTCAGACAGGCCTTTGTGGAGATTCACTCCCTGTTTCATAACCAGATGGAGAGAAGTCACTGGATCCCTTAGCCCATGAGCCTCTGATTGGGGGGCAGAGGGGGTTTCAGAGTTAAAGAAATGCCCACACTAGCTTCTATGGTGCTTTATGTGCCTGGAACCATACTAGGCATTTCTTGGGAGGAAATTCAGATCAGCTTATCCCCAAGAACATTTCTGGAGAAGGGAATTTACTTAGAGGTGGACCGAGCACATAGGTAACTTCTCAATTAGGCTGCACCGTGAAGGTCTCAGGACTGGGACATTGCAGGGCTCAGTGAGGAAATGGGTTCCATCAGGAGAAGAACAAACTACCAAGAGTTCACTGCCGTAGCCCTAGCACTGTGCCTGGCTGGTACTTGGTGAGTGCACAATAGCCATCTGTTGAATAGATGATGTGGAGTGAATGACCAAGCAGATGACTGAGTGATCCAGCCAGCAACCTCGTCATAGGAGAGCGGTCACACAGACTAGACAAAGCCCCCAAAGAGCAATGCTATTGAAAGGGACCGTGCTTTGGAGGGCGCTGGCTTCTAACTCTGAGATTCTGCCATCTCATGAGACCTTCCTTATTTCACCAGCTCTCTCATTGTTGAAAGCTAAAGTGACCCAGAGATGATGTGGTCTAACAAATCCAACTGTGACGTCAGCTTTGGGAGGTCGAGGTTCAAAGTATGCATATCTGGCAATTCCACTGCCAAGCGTCCACCCTAAAGAAACCTCACACTTGCAGAAGCCGATGGATGTGGGGATGTTCACTGCAGCACTGTCCTTAACGGAGGCAAATCGGCAACAACGAACCTGCCTGTCAGCAGGGAAACCAATAAATAAATACACTGGGCTCCATGCATATAGTGGAACACCACACAAAGGTTAAAATGAATCTATATCTATGCTTATGTCAATAACTATACTACTTATATAAATTAAAAAGCTCAAAAACCGAAGCAGGTTACACTATCATTCTATTCTGTAAAGTTTTAAAACACATATAACAGGGACATATCGTTTACATCTAAACACATAGGTAGGCAAGATATGTAATTCGGGGGTATGACATCATCAACCTCAAGCCAGGGATGGTTGCCTGTGGGGAGGAAAAGCAGTGAAGATGAGGAAGAAAAGCGGCATTACCTGTATCACTTTCATACCTTTTAGTTCTTAAAAAGGAGCAAGAGCCAAAGCAAATATGGCCAGCGTCCAAAGTTTGGAGATGGGTATATGCAGAAATCCGCCCTGCTCCTTCCTACACACTTCTGTGTTCAGTCATTCAATGAATACTCTGTGAACATGGTTCTAGGCTCTCAGGACTTACAGGAAGGATCCAAAGAGACATCTCTGTCCTCATGGAATTCACATTCTCCATGTTTGAAACATGCATAATTCCTTGTTTTTATTTTTAATACGCGAATACAATCCGTGACCACCGAATGGAAAGCAACCTGCCTTTCTCCAATGGCGTCCATTCTGCCCAGTTTTCTCTTCCCCAGAACACCCCACTGTTAACCCTCTCACCCCTTTCATGTATCCTCATTAACAACCTCCCCAGGTCTTCAGCATCCCACAGATGATAGATAACGTGAGCAGGTGGCGTGTCCCTGGGACACGATGTCCTCTGTGGCAGCTCTCTCCCTGCCATGGGGTCTGGTCCCTTTCCATACCCCATGCTAGGACCCACCACAACTGTCCTGTGACAGTCCCCACCCCCACCCCCCACCAGCTACATCACCCTCTTCCCCCTCACAATCCAAGTCATTGCCAACTTCCTGGTCACCCCCACCACCGTTCCCATACTCAAGCTTCCCATTCGTGGACCTCTAACATCGATGACCTCCTGCCCACTGTAGCCACACCCTAGATTGTCATGTCATCCCCCAGAACCATCCTCCTGGGAAATCTTTCACCTCCCACCTCCCTCTCTGCCCTGGCCCGTTTCTCCTCCAGCTTATATACTCTCTCCCCAGATGCTGTGACCTCAGAGAGCCCCCAGACCTTCACCTCCTCTTTCTCCCTGCCTCTCTATCTCCTCCTGGGCTCCTCTCCTCCCCTCTCAGCCTGGGCCCGACACGCTCTGAGCTGCTCACACCTGACCCCTCCACACTGCCGGCTGCCTCTCAGGCTCCTGCAGCCCCCAGCCAGGCGTACGTCTCTGGACTGAGTCCCCCCGACTCTGGGAAATCCCACACCTGCAACAGAGAGTCTAGTCCCTGTCGACCCTGCTCCCTGGCTTTGGTGCCTTTCTCTCTCCTCCCCTTCAGTGATTACTTGAACCTTTACTTCCTGTTCCACCCCTGAGCCCTAATTCCCAGAGGACGACTACCTCCCCTCCCACGGGAAATTCAAGCACTTAGGCATGTTCCATGCAACTCCCAGCCTTGCCGCCTACACAGCTGTTGCCACCATTCTTGCCTTCTTTCCTCCTCCTTAGAAGACGGGGCTCCTCCATCTGCCCCTCCCCTCATCATGCTTCCTCTCTCAGCCCTACACTTTCCCTCTGCAGAATCCCGGGTGCCTTGCTACCCCACCCTTTACCTTCCACAACCAACACCAAGTACTGCCAACCTACTTCCCAAGTATTTCTTTCATCCTCCCCTCTCTTAAGCCGTGCTACCAGAGGTCTAGTTCAGGGCCGTCCCCAGCTCTGGTTTCTCCAAGTCCAACCATGACCCCCCAACTATCTTCCACGTGGTTGCCAAGGGATGCTGTATAATGTCCACGTGCCGTCATCACACCCCTGCTTAAAACCCACGAAAGTCTCCATGCTGCTCACAGGACATCACAGGACAATGCCCAAGCACCCCGGCACGGTCCCCTGTGCCCTCCATCACCTGTTGGTGTCTCTGCAGCTCACACTCGCTGTCTCACACCTGAAGCTCCAGCCTCACAGCGACACTTACAGTCCCCTGTCTACGTCTGGCTCTTTCTCACCTCTGCTTCCGCTCAAGCTCTTCCCGTAGCCCAGAATGCCCTCCCTGTCCTCCTCGTTCTTCAAGATTCAGCTCAAGGGGCCCTTCCTCCAGGAAGCCTTCCCTGCCCACGCCGGGCTGGGTTAGGCATCTGCCCATGATGTTCCCCAAATGCCTGCTGCTTCTGCCTCTCTGGCTGTCATAACCCATCTGTTTGATAGCTTTCTCTCTTAGCAAATCTTTTCCTCACCTGATGCGTGGCAGGTGACCTTGAAAAGACATCTGCACCAAACACCCAATGACAGAGGAATAGATAGGATGAACTCCGGAGACCCCAGTGCACAAGCATGCTCACCCCCACCCCCATCATACCCTCCACATGCTGGCTATCAGCAAACACCCATCCCTGTGGGTACGTCCCCACACTTACCAGCCAGACATGGGCAGCCCCCCTACCTGCCGTTGTTGCCCAGATTCAGCATCTGGACATGGATATTCACGCACACCCCCTCCAGCAGTCTCCTGTGCCACATACCTCAGTCCCCGGCCCCCCAAGGAGCCAACACACGGTGCCTCCAGATACCGTGCCCTTGTCCCCACCCCCTGGCGCACTATACCTTGGCCAGGGATCTTACTATGGGACTTTCCATAATGCCTCGGAGGAAGATCAGGTCCAGTTCTGCAGCCCCCGTGGCATTGGGGAGGGATTCCAGGTTGTCCAAGACTTGCTGCATGGCTGCAGGGGAGGGGCGAGCAGTGAGACACACAGGTGCCAAGCTGGGCACAGAAGATCCAAACACACCTCAGCAACCCTGTCCTACCCACCCCGTGTCCCACAGAGGAGTGCCCCTTCCTGGCAGCCCTTCCCTCGGGGTCGGGCATGGGCATGCCTGGGGCAGGGGCCCTGGCAGGGAGGGAGGAGGTTCCTTGGTCTGTTCCCTAGGCCCTAGGTAGTGCCAGCCTGGGTGGGCGGGGGCTCCAGGCAGTAGGAAGAGGACTCTGAGGTGGGGAGAAAGGAGAAAGGGAAGCGGGTGTCAGGTTCCAGGTTCTGCCCTGATCCAGAGACCACAGCTCTTCACTCAGCCTCCGGACGGGCTGAAGCCCAGGACTCAGCCACCTGCACCTGGCTCAGGACTGAGACACTGCTAGGAGCATGTCCCTTTTGCAGACCTAGAGTCACTCAGGCAACCATGCAGGAAGCCAGCACCTAGATGTGCCCCTTACTCAGAGGGATTTTGCTCCACTCACTGTTCCTCTTTGGCTTCAGTCTTTCCCTCATGTAAAATGGGTGAGTTGGACCAGCTGATGGCTCCAGCCCCTTCAGCTCTGACAATGATCTATAATCATTGAGAAATTACTACAGATCATAGGAAGCCAAAGCCGAGGCCCAGAACATCGGCAGAAGCTGGGAAAACAGGCTCCCTGGGGCCTGGGGTGGCTGTGAGCACCCAAGGGCAGAAGTCGGACCAAGTCATCTCCGAGATCAACACACCCTCCGCCAGGGATGGGACACAACCAAGGACATGAGAGCACCTGACAGTGGGCCCCCCGCAGTGGCTGCCGAGATCTGAGGTGAGGGTTGTGGTCACCCACTGGCAGAGGAGAGAGCTCCTGGCTATGGCAGGTTCTGGGAAAAGGAAGGGAGAAGCAGAGTGTGCCCAGATGGGGACAGATGGGCAGGGGATATCATTACTCTGCCACCCTGCCACCCACGCCTGCATCTGCATCACAGCTCCCAAGCCATGGAGGAGGAGGGGTGGACACACCCCGGGCACCTCTCATAGCTCTTGCCAGGAGCCCCACTCCTCCAGGAAGGGGTGGGGGTGGGAAGGAGGAGGCACTGAAACTGGAGTTGGAGGACATGGTTCAGGGACTCCTGGACACCGACCCTCTTCCCCCTTCGTCACCTACCTTCTCCAGAAACAACATCCCAGCCTGCACCCCCCAGACCCCTCCTGCCCAGGCCTGGGCTTGGCACTGGTCAGAGACCCGCGAGGCCCTCCGTGGGCTCAGAAAGAGGCCAGAGCAGAGACCCTCCTCACTCTGCAGGGTATCCGGGGTCCTCCCTCACAGACGCCCCAGCCCGCTAGCCATGAGGGAGGACTGAGCCAGGGGAGCTAGCACCCTTGGCCTAGACCAGCTCTCCTGGAGGGCCATGCCACCAGATCCTTATGCCCACCCCACCCCACCCCCAGAGCCACTTTCTAGCCATGTCTTCTAGGGATGCCCCAAACCTTCTAGAGCCAGCTTTCCCTCCAGCCTCCCCACCTGTCTTTCCCCACCTTCCCTCCGCAGGTCGGCTTCCTCCGAGGAGCCCAGGGATATACACTCCAAGGAAGCCCCGCTGCCTGGGCTGCCCGCCATGGCTGCCCCTCAACCCCCAGCAGTAGTAGCTTCTACTTGGCCGTGGGCCACCTTCCCAGCCAGAGGCGGGACTTGGGGCAGGATGGCGGGGAAGAGAGAGCACAGGTCCCAACGCTGTTCAGTTTAGCACCAGCCAGTGGGGGTGGGGAGGAGGCAGCAGAGAGAGGGAGGGAGTAGTTAAGTCACTGTCCCTTCAGATACGGGGCAGTGCTCACAGTCCAGCTGCAGAAAACCCAAGGAGGGTGGGGACTTGGTCCCACCTTACTCCCGCCATCTCTTCTTAAAGTCCCTCCTCTAATACACCCCCACCAAGCCACCTCCTCCAGTGCCTTCTGACCTCTACACCTCTACTCTTGTCCCATCGCCAGCCCCAATTTCTTTACGACTCCCTCAGAGTCAAAGAAAGCGCCCCCCCACCCCCGACGCTCGGTCCTCTGCCCGAAGCTGTGGCAACACTGTGCATGGGGAGGAACACGGAGAAAACGTAGGGGTGGGGGTGGCACCACTGTGGGCAGAGAAGGGCACCTCAGGCCACCTGACCCCACATCTCAGCAGCAGCTTCTCCCCTCCCCCATCTCCCATTAGCTCCTCCCCTTGCGTAAGGAGTGAGGAGTGGGCAAATCAGGCATATTGGAATTGAGGGCGCATCAGGGCCAAGGGTGGGCAGGAGGGAGAGACGTGGCAGTTACCCCAGCCCAGTGCCTCCATCCTTCTGAAACCCTGTACCCATGAGGCCACCACCAGGCGCTGTTACTGCCACCAGACAGCCATTCCCTGAGGAGTGACATCAGGTTGCAGTGCACCCCTGGTTACCATGGCAACAAGAGGGATTGTACACCAGGACATTAACCCTGGGATGCAAGAGCGATTTAAAGGGACAGCTCCATATGAAAGCAGCCCACGTCCCTGCTTTGATTCAAAGAAAGGAGAGAGTCAGGGGAAGGGGAACGAGAGGGCAAGGCTGCAGGTCTGCAGAACCCAGTGGCAAATTCTCCAAATTTTAAGCCCATGCCATCACCCACACACCTCCCAACGCCTTCCCCAACCCTCTCTAAGAGAGGACTCCCCCATGCCGTTCCCTCCCACTCCACCGTGACAATAACCATGTGGACCCACAGGCAAGGCTGGGAGAGGGACCTCGCTAGCTTCCATCCCAGCGGAGCCCAAGGCTGGGGTCTCCCAGGGAAGGGTGGGGGGCGACCCTGACCTCAGAGGCAGGGGCACACCCCTCTCTCAGGTCTGTAGGAAGTGTAAGGGCCACAAAATGAGAAGGCTGAACCCAGCACCAGATTTTGGAGGCCAGGAGCCAATGCAGTCCAGGGTGGGCACAGAGGGCTGCTTTTCAGTCATACACCATCTCTTTACAGAAGAGGAGACGCAGCCTGCGAGAGGCCAAGCAGCTTGCCCCTGCCCTTCCTCCGGGTATGGAAAGGCAGAAGCAGCCCATGGCAAACACCTAGGGAAGCCAGGGCCTCAGGGGTCCTTAGAGGAAGAAGCCCCAGAGCCATATCCCTGGGCTCCACTCCCTGCCCTGTCCCCCAACCCAGCCCCACCTGCCACCACCAAGTGGCCTGCAACAGGAAAGCAAATTGCTGGGCCTTCTCCTCCCTCTACACCCCAGCCAGGCACTGTTAATGGGCTTATGTGGCAGCCTTTACTGAAAGGCCTTTAATCACAGGCTCAGGGATGGGCTTCATGAACCCCTAAGCAGCTTACAGTGGGGGTGGGGGCAGGCAGGCTGGGCAGGAGGTGGAGGCACTGAGCCCTCGAAGGATGCAGAAGCTGGGGGACATTGGGACAGTCCCTCCACTGCATGGAAAAGAGGCTTTTCCTGGGGGACAACTGCATCATGGCTTAGGCTCTGGCCCACTCACAGCAGCCTTCACTTTCCTGGTTCAGTTTCTTGGAGGGGAGGGACAGGCACTCTAACCAAATTGGGAGGCCTGGCACATCTTGTAGAAGCAGCAGCAAGGGCAGGGGTGCATGGGGGGAAGGCATCTAATCAGGGGCAAGGCAGACAATCAGAGCAAATGCAGAGCAGTTTACAGTTGTTAGGGCCCTTAGCCTCTAGCACAAGAAACCTCACCTGGGGCAGGTCCCCGAATGCACCTAAGGGGGCCCATGAACTGCAAAGTAGAATATGGAGTCTCTGCAGAGAAGCATTTGTCTATGATGAGGGTCCACAGCGGTCATCAGATTCTCAAAGGAATCCAGGACCAACCGAAGTTAAGAGCTCTGATCTTGTCCCATCACCTCATCTTACAGATGAGGAAACCTAGGTCCTAAGAGGGAAGTGATTAACTCAAGGTCACAGGTTAAATGAGGTAACAGCTCATGAGCACAGCGTAATAATTGGGAATATTCCTAACAGTAACACTCTTTCCTGGCATAGCCTTTGAGTCTCCCACCAACCTCTTTACAGAAGAGAACCCAGGCTCTGAGAGGTGAGGTAGCTTGCTCCGGGGGCTTCCTGGCTTGTCTGGGGGGCCTGTTTCCCTGCTCTAAAACCTACAGAACAAAGTTGAGGCTTTCTGGCATGGCCTTCTCCACACACACTTTCTGTGCCCCACCTCTTGCACATGCTGATCTTCCACGCATCTGGTGGGCACTGCACTGTGGACTTCCCAGCCCCAGGCTGGGCTACTGCAGTCTCTCTACCCCACGGCCATCCTCCAAGGCCCAGCTCCGACGGCCCCTTCCTAACCAGTCTGGCCCCATGCCATTGCCCCCTGACAATGATGTGCATCGTCTCTGGAGCATGCATGCCCCTGCCTTCTGCAGCAGTGAGTCATGCTGTGTCTCCAGCCCCACCCTGGGGTAGATGTGACAGGGCCATAGAAGCTGCCGAGTGGCTGGGTGGCTCAGCGGGGAGCGGAGGTGCAGTTGGTTCTTACAGGGACCTGTGTGAGTGCCTGACTGTTGCTCCCCACGCTAACGGGCACCCTCTGAACCATAGATATAAACTGATATCCTCACCCACTCCTTACCAGTCTCAGAGTTGGTAGCAGCGACCGGCATGGTGAGGTCAGCAAGGACTCTGCAAAGTCTCTCCTGGAGGAGGGTAGAGATGAGGATGAGAAGGCACAAGGGCAAAGCGAAGGGGAAGGAATTAGGGAGGGCCTCCCCCTTCTGATCAGCCAACAAGGTAGGAAAGAGGATACTGCCCAGAAACCAGATGATCCCACAGTTCAGGGAGGTAGGAAGAACAGACATTTCATGCCCATTTCTCCAACAAGGCAGAGATAGAGGATCAGCAAGATTAATTGATTTGCCCGAGGTCACAAAGCTAATAAAGAGAGTTACAATGAAAGCTCAGGTTTTGTGACTTGTAACAAAATAGTAAGTGTTACTGCCTTCCATCTATCCTTTTTTTTAAAAAAAGAGAGGCTGGGTAAGAATACAGAATTTGAGTCAAAAGCAGGAAAGATGGGTGCTCCCAGACTATAAACCCTGTGAGCTCAAGAACCACATCTGTTCTAGTTTGCCTCTGGGTCCTAGGCCTGGCACAGTGTGGGTCCTCCACACACATTTGTCTGTCTGTCTGATAGAAACAATGTCCTACCTCCCCAAGGACTCTCTGGCTTCCTCTCTCCCACTTCTCCCCTTCTTAGCCCAGAGCTGGGACAAGGAAAGCAGGAAGGAGGCTCTGGGCACAACCACGTGTAGAGTTTACAGCCCCAGTCCCCACCCCAAGGTCTCCCCAAGCTGGGTGGGGTGGGCTGGCCCATTCTTCAGGGGAGGGACCAGGGGGGCAACCCACCACCCTTCCTCCCTTTGCCTTCCTGGGCATGTGCTGCTGGATAAAACCCTAATTCCTAGTTGCCATGACAACAGGAGGCAGTGGCTCCCAGCAGGGGTGGGGGAGTGGAGAGAAGCAGCTGGCAGTGCCCACTTTAGGACTGAATGCCTGCAGGCCCAGGGCGCAGGGGAGCCGCAACTTCACCTCCCCTCCAAAGAAAGGCTTCTTCCCAGAGGGGCCCCTACCTGATATTCATAAAACCCTCTCTCCTCCTCTCCCTCCCAGGCCTGACCTGGTCACCTGAGCTCAGCTAACAGGAATTACAAAGTTGACAGGATGACTCCCTCCTGGATCTGCACCCCAAGACATGGAGGAAAGCAGGGTAGCACTCAGGCTGGGAGAAATGTCCAGGATCCACTGTGCCAGCCAGTGCCCCCAGTGCCAACCCTGCTGTGCCTATTCCTAGACAGCAGTGAGGAGGAAGCCCTTCCTTCCCCATCCCAGGTCCTGACAATCTGGACCCTGGAGCCTTCTCCTGGCGGGCCCAGCTCTCCCTGACAGAGGGGACGCCAGACTTCCGCCTTCCCCAGAGGGTGGAGGCTGTGAAACGGCAGGGGGGATCCTATCCCCAGAAGTTCTGCCCAGCCCGCCTGCGTCTTCTCCCTGGGGAGTCGGTTCCCTCGGCGGCGGCTAGCTCGGCCCCACCCCCTCCCAAGGCTCCGAGAGGGCAGCGCCCGGCTGTGCCCACAGTAGAACAGCAGTGCCAGGCAAGCCAGGCTGGCTCCGGGCCAAGGTCCGGGGCCCAGGCACTGGGAAACTGGCACCTCGGCTTCCAAAGCCTGGGCCCGGGTGCTCTCTCACCCCTACCTCCCTGCTATCCACGTGACCCAAGGTCGGCCGGGGATGCAGCCCAGCGGTGAAAAGGGGAGATGTCCTCCAACCTCCCCACCCACTCCTCCGTCAACACACATACAAAGAGATGCGGGGAGAAAGGTCTGACAAAGGCGCTTTGAAGACCCACAGATCGTGGGGAGGGGTAGACAGACTGAGGGACGGGGGGTCTAGAAGCCGGGCGGCCTGCACGCAACCCCACCAGCCCAGGCCGAACACGCTGGGCGCTAGGACCTTGGGGGAGGGGGCGTGTTGCAAGCCATCAAAGAAGCCTCTTTGCTTGAGCGCCCGCGGGAGGCCGAGGGATGAGGTCACCGAGTGGCTCCCCCCAACCCGGGTCCTCACTCCTCTCCACCTTAGTTGTCTTAACTTTCTGACCCTGGCTCCTCCTGGCACCTATCCGCTCCCAGGTCTCCAGGCTCTCACCCTGGCCTCCGACGGCGACCCTTCTCCCCTCCAGCCAGGGAGGCAGAATGAGGAGCGCGCCCCTTCCCAGGACCCCCTCCCGGGGAAGACTGAGGCGTGAGCCTCCCCAGGGGGCCGGGGAGCCACAGGGTCCCCCGCAACCTCAGTCTCGAGCCCCCACCCCCCGGAAGCGCTAACGGCGCAGTTCTTACGTAATGCCGGGCTCCAAAGTCCCCCGAATCCGCACGGCCCCCGGAGAGGCGGCGCGGATACCGAGCCCCGCACAGCTCACCAGCTCGTCTCCGGGGTCACCCTGCAGCCCTCACCGCAGGCGCGGGGGCCCGCGTCAACGGGCAGCGGGGTGGGGTCTCCAGGAGCACCCAGCAGAGGGAGGGGGCGCGCCTGGGGGAGGGGGCTTGGGGAGATGGGACCCACCGAAGAGGGCCCCAGGGCCGTGCCTGGGCGTAGAGGACACAGGGACCCTGGGGTGGGTGTAGCTGGGGGCGGGCGGGCGCCTACCTGCGCCCCGGGGAGCCCCCAGCGCCGGCGGCTCCAGCTCCGCCTGGCGCTCCGCGTTTATTGCTTGTCAGTCGCTACCCCGGCTCTTAAAGCGGCGAGGCCACCTCTGCGCGAGGGGCGGAGACCGAGAGCAGAGAGGCGGGCAGACGCCCCGGGACAACCCCGAGCAAAGTGCTCTTGCCCAACAACTAGTAGGTAGGCAGGGAGGTGGCGATTTGAGAGACCCCGCCCAGCCCACGACCCCCTGCTCTCTGCCCACTCGGGGAAGCACGGGCTGGGACCTGCACCCACTCGTGTCCCCCGGCGCCCAGCGATCCCTTAAAAGGGCGATGGTGAAAGATTACTGCGCCCCCTTCTCTCAGCTTAGACCCGCTTTCGAGTTGCAGACCTGCTTCACTTTTCCTCGTTATCCTGCTTCCCAATTGGGAGAGGAAACCGGGGGAGTTTAGGGGGACCCCCCAAGGAACAGAGGCCCCACCCCCGTAAGACCCCCAGGCTCAGGGTCAGCCTCTAAGGACTCGAATGGTGGATACTCGGATCTGTGACTCTTTAGAAGGGTGAACGTCTTGGCGAAGGGCGTTCGAGTCCCTGTTTTAAGCCTGGACCAGAGAGCTGGTCCACACCCGTGTACGGAATACAGAAAGAAGTAGCTCGCTATATCCTTCAGAGCCCCATCTCAAGAAGTATTAATAATAATAATAAAAATTAAACTCAGTTGCCCGCCTTCGCCCAGCCTGCGGCTCCGCCCCAGCCCTGCTAGTGACAGATACCACTGCTCTCAGGCCTCCGAACACCGGCGGCTCCTGGAGCCCACCCTTCTCTCAGTGCGTCGAGCATGTGGGGCCAGCCGCGGTCTTGCTCTGGCTTCGGTGTCTCCCCATCCCCTTCAGTTGCCCCCTGGAATCTGCAAGGGTTATCCCTCTTTCGTGCTAACTGGGCTCCTAAAATCAGAAATGGACTGTAATCCTGGAAACTTGCTTGTCAATCTCAGAAATGGGTTTGATTTAGGAATCCATCGCCGAAGCAGGGGATTGGTCCAGGGAGACTCATCTCGCCCTTGAGCTTAGCAGTGCATAGGTTCGGGTTTGGATATAGCCGATATAAGGAAAAGGCATAGAATCAGGCCCCACTCTACCGAAAGCCCTGACTCTGGTGTCCTCTGCCTTTACTGAGGGAGGAGAAGAAAGTTAGCGACCCCAGAGGGCAGAGGCTGGAATTGCAGGCTTCATAGCGCACACTGCTTCTAACTCTCTGCCTTCAAGCCAGAAGACGCTCCTAATTCAACTTAGAAAATATTCCCCTTCCCATTATGAAGGCTACCTTCCACTCTCACCCGACCATCTCTGGGCAGGGACTAGATCGAATATTTGCATTTGGGGTCGGAAAGTGGAAGGATCTTGAATCCTTCCCAAATATGAATTGCTTCTTAATCAGGCGACTATTACCCCACAGCAGCCCACAGCTTCAAGTCCACTCACGATCCCTAAGACAAGGTGGGACCCCAGATTCTGTCCACTGGGGCAGTAGAGCCCAATTCATTATTCTTACAAGCCACCTCCTCCCCGTTAGTCAGTCAAAACTATCTCTCTATTTAGGGCCTTATAGGATGCCGGCCACTCCCATCTGTTCAGGACCTTAAAACTGATAAGTTGTTTGATTCAAAGGCCCCATGAAGTTCCAGAGTGGGGAGAAATATTTCTGGGTGCAACATAAATTGCTCCTATTCTGTTCCAGACAAGGTGTCAGCGTCAGTGATATTGAGTCAAATAGCAGCTTGGGTGGGGGCTGCCGTGATCCCTAATGTCTTGGAGCTCACAGTCTGGAGTGGAGGTCACCAGGGGGGTGTCAGACAGCAAAAGCACCAGGAGAGGTTTGGGGTCACTATCCTGCAGACCAGCAACCTGATTTGGGGGCAAGGCAAACTGGTGTGTGGTCAACTGGTGGTGGGAGGGGTGGTGCCGAGGGGCCCAGAGAATCTAACAGTGAAGTAGAATTTCAAAGAGACCCTAGCCCATGATACAGATGTGCCCAAGGTTCCCTGGACATTGTGGCAAATCCCCAAACCCAAAGCCTCCTGGAGTTCTATCTAGTCCAGTGCTCTTCCCAGATCACCACATTCAAAGACCTGCAAAGCCCACTGGCCCTGAGCTGTCATTGACCCCTAGTTCCTGCTACAAGAGTCCTCCCCTGCCTGGACAGATGTGCTCCAGCCCCCTCCCTCAAAGAGATGAGCCCTATTCCATTCCTCCTGGGAGTTGTGGGGAGATAGGAAGGGGTTAGGGGGTAGCAGATCTTCCCTTTCCACTGTGTCTGGGGCATTTGCCCAGTCAGTTCACCCCACTGCTCAGATTTGCATTTTTCAATTTTCAGAAAGCTCATTCCCAATTCAAAATCATGCCCTGCAATTGCGGGCAGCTGCTCTGTGCTCTAACTGTCCTCCTCCACACTGGAGCTGTCACTTGAGAGCGCTGCGAGGCACAGCACCAGTCCCTTCACGTGTGGCTCTGTTTGAGCTTCATAACTTGTTGAGAGGGGGAATACTATTGCCCCATTTTAAAGATGAAGAAACTGGAGCACAGAGAGCAGAATTAAGCCATTTGCTGAAAAGCAGGACGCTGGTAAATGATAGAACTGGGATTGGAGCCCAGGTCACCTAGCCTCAGGCTCCACTGTATGTGCCACTCATGTCATAGGCGTTATTCTTAGCTTCATTTCACCAGTGAAGAACCTGAAGGTCAGGGGAGCTCAATGACTTGCCCAGGATCACACAGCAAGCTACAGAGCTGGGCTTTGTTAGTTTGGTTTTAGTAGTGAGATTTGCTTAGTTTTCCATCAATTACCCTTCCATTGACAAAATATGGTAACAAAACTGGCAGAGCTTAACATTTAAATGTGACTTAATTTAAGACTGTGCATATAATCATCAGCATTAAAAGAAATAAACACCTACAATTGTAATCTTTCTAGCTAATCCTAGCTGTCATTCATCACAGCTTAATTCAATCTTGAATTTATCTAGAGTTGATTAAAATACTCTTTCTAATGCGCCCTAAATCTTTTATTAACTTGGCATCGGGCACTGGACTGGAGTACAGCTTAGCAGCTCTCAAGAGCAGCTGGCAGGAATGGGAGGTGACTGCGAAAGGGTATAGGACCCTTATGTTTAGATGTTCTCTAAAGATCATAGTGATAATTGCACAGCTCTCTGAATGTACCAGAAACCACTGAATTATACACTGTAAATGAGTGAGTGGTATGGTCTGTGAATCATATCTTTAAAAAAACAGGAAGCCGGGATGGCTCAGGGGGTTGAGCACTCATCTTGCAGCCCCAGAGTCCAAGGATCGAATCCTGGACCCAGCCCATGTAGACGCACGTGCTGATCTGGGGTGTGCCCCAGTTCAGTTCCCACCAGAGCAAGCCTCCCATGTGGGAGGCCCCCAGTTCAGCTCCTGTCCAGGCATGCTTCCCATGTAGGAAGCCCCCAGCTTACAGGGGCGTGTCCCCAATGAGGGAGGCCCCCAGCCCTGTTCCTGCCCTGTGCAGTCCTGTGTCCACCTATGGAATGAAACTATATCAAAAACTAATGTACAACTATGGAGACTGCTCTAGAGTCACCCCCTTCTCTCTCTCTCTCTCTCTGTTGAAAACAATAAAAATAAATCTTTTTTTAAAAAGCAAAGGGGAAGCCAGGATGGCTCAGTGGGTTAAACGCTCACTTTGCATCCCCAGGGACAGAGGATCTAATCCCAGCCCTGGCCCATGCGGACCCATATGCTGAACTGGGGAGTGCCCCCAGTTTGGTTCTCACCAGGGTGAGACCCTGGTCCAGTTCCTGCCCTGTGTAGCCCTGCACTCACCTGTGTAATGAAACTATGTGGAAAAACCAATGTGCAACTATGGAGACTGTTCTGGGCCCTCCCCCTTCTGTCTCTGTCTGTCTGTCTCTCTCTCTCTGTCAAAAACAATAATAATAAATCTTTAAAAAAAAAGAAAGTTTACCCAATAGAAAGGGGCTGTATGAACTTGAAGCTCTTTGAAGATGGACTTTGCTGTACTCACTGGTAGGTCCCCAGTGCCTACAATCCCTCCTGGTGGACAGGTATTCAGTAAATATTATGCAAAATATGTCAAGTGACTCCTGGAACTGAAGCAGGCCCCTGACGACTCCCAGCATGGAATTTTCCAGACTAGTCTCTTTTGCAAAGACAAGAGCTATTTTTAGAGTGCCTGCACCCCTACTCTGCTTTGTGATCCAGACAAAAGGCTTAGCCAGTTCAGGGCAAGACCTGTAGCCTAGGGGTGAGAGCAGGACAAAGGGCAATGGGTGGAGACATCAAATAGAGTGACCCACTGGGTCCCAGGCCTTTGGATCAGCCCCTCCAGCCTCCCAAGGGTTAGCCCAAATCACCAAAGGGATTCCTTGGGGGTAAAACGTTTACTTGTGAAGAGGGACCCAGGCCTGCCTCCTTGGGAGGAATCTCAGGCCTGGAGGAAGGGGTACTGAATGTGCCAGCTCCCTCCTCTCTGAGGCTCCCTGATTCCTCCCCTCCCCTCCCCCCCTTATGGCTTTGGCTCCAGCAGGGAGGTGACTTGGAGGTGACCTGTCCTGCTTCCTCTTATCCCTCTGTGGAACGTGCAATGAACTGAAATCTACACCCTGATTTTATATATTCTGTTTCTCAGGCAAGATCGTTAACAGGTGTTCACTCAACTAACACCAGGCATCTATTCTATTCCAGGCACTTGGCAGTGTCCATGGGACATGGAGTGAATAAGACACTGTCCTCTCTCCTCTCCGGGAGTTCATTCAGTCTAGCATAGGAGTCAGACATGGGCATCACCTGGCAGAAGACACAGTAAATGCCATTACAGCTACCTGAGTGGGACAAAAGGCCCAGAATCACAGGGCAGGGAGACAGGGGAGGCTTCAAGGAAAACAAATTGTCGGAACTGGGCCGCAGGTGGGATTTGGCTGGGGAGGGGAGTACAAGCAGCTCATTCAAGGTAGAAGGAGCAGCATGGGCAAAGGCTAGGCATGTGAATGGGCAGGGCCACTCCGGAGGCCCCTGGAGTCTAACAGGTGAGGATCGGCCAGGTTCAATGAGGAAACAACAGCAGGACATGTGACTAGAGAGAGTGGGTGGAAATGAGAACATCCAGAACAGGGGAACAATAAATCACGGTCTGTCCTCACTAAGGAATTACTCAGCAATGAAAGAGAGCTAATGGCCGATAAGCATAAGAACACAGAAAAATGTCAAAAACATGTGCTAAACGAAGCCAGGTGTGCACGCATATGCGCACACACAAAACATACAGTTTGATGCCATATATATAAAGTTCTAAAACGGGAAAAACTAACAGTCCACTCAGAATTCAAGAAAGATTTTGGGACACAGAGACCTATGGACACACCCAATAACTTGGTGATTGCCTGAGGGAGGGGGAGGAGGGGGGAGGACGAGAGGGAGGGGAGGTGGGAGAGGGCACCAGCATTATGGACACACTCAATGGTTTGGTGTTTACCTGGAGAGGAGGGAGGAGGGTGG